>WBMW01003919.1:1625899-1709822 GCA_013396635.1 Penelope pileata | reverse complement strand
TTTTTTTTTTTTTTAAGAACATTTGCATGCACTGTAAGCCTTTGCAGGGAAATGTTTGTGAATGTGTTCATAGAAGCATTTAGACTGGAGAAGATCCACAGGAAAACAGGCTGCTTTCAAGTGATGCAGACACTTGCATCTGGACCCAGAGAAATATTAAGCCAGAGAAGTATGCAACCCAGAGAAATATTAAGCCTTATAATATGCTATGCAGAGTTGTTGTAGCTAGCATGGGCCAGAAGCTAACCACAACAGCATAAAGTGCTTTGGGGATTAATTTACTAGTTTAAAATGTGAAACCACTGCACTATAGAGGAGGGCCTTATAGAGGAGGGCCTGTTTGCAGCCGTTGTCTACAGCTAACGCACTTAGGAGTGTCACTCAGTGAGAGATGTGTATCACTTTTCAGTGCTTCGTTTTGCTTCCTTCCACATCCCCCACCCTAGTTTTTCCCCCCAACTCTTCTTATGCTCACTTCACCCCAGCACAAGCAGATCCTGCGCTGCAGCAGCCACCAGCTTGAGCTTGGGGTTTATTCTTGCATTTTCAGGAGAACTAAGGGTTTGCCTCAGGAATCCTGTTGTATCAGAACATATGGTTTACATTATGATTTCCAAACAGTATTTGTATACACAAATACTACCATCTGCTGCAAGGAATACTTTGCATTTTTAAAAGGTTAATTTCTTCTCAAAGCTATTTATTGAATTAGTAGCAGAAATCACTTACTTGCTTATGGTATTTAGTGTCACAGCATGCAGCCAGCCAGCCATGTCTTTCCTGGTAAACACTGTATAATGCTGGTAATTAGCACAGGTTTTCTCCAAATTCTCACTGAAACAACTTTTCATTGATGAATAAAAGCTGTTTTAAATTATGATTTATTGTTACACCTGGGATCCAGTTGCAGGCTTCTTGTAAATCTGTGGTGAGTGTTAAATCTGTAACTAATGTACTGTGTTTTCTTTCTTTCTCTTTTGAAATCTGTGTCCTAAACTTTACAGTTCAGTACAGCTCTCCTGAAAGTTCCTGTGGTCTGCAACTCTTTTTAATTCTCATGTTAGCTGAGCACTTCAAGAGAGTTCAGTATGGAGCTGCAAGCTGCTTTGTTTGGGGGAAAAAAGAAGTCTGTTATGTCTAATTTTCTTGGTTGGATTGGTACAGATACTTACGATTGCAAACAAGAAATTCTTATTTTGAGTGTGTTCACAAAAAGCTAACATCTGAGTGATCATCCCTGCTGATAAGCAAAATTAACTGAAGGAGTTGTGAACTAAGGGAAAGAAAACAAATTTAATTTTAGGTGTGAATGAACTTTTTTTTTAACCTACAAAAAGGAAGGCCTTTGTACAATGTCAGTGTACTGCACAGAGGTTCCAGATCCTAAGCAAAGCTGTGCATATACTGGCACAGTTTTGACGCAGCAGAGATCTTCAGCACAGAGAGGTCCTGACTCCTGACAGCACTATAGCTGGGTCCATTGGGCAGCTGCACCTGCTGAGTGCTGAACTGTCTGGAGGCAGAACCTGAGAACAAGCCCCTCAAGAGGTCTATGTGTCTGGAAGTCATCTCTTTGGTTATTTTTCATTATGTTGTGAGCTTTTATTTTCAGTCACGCTGCAGAGGCCCTCCGTTTACTCAAACTTTTACCAGAGGAGAGATTTGGAAGGAAGTGGCCTGTATTTGTCTCCATGCTTTTTATAGTTAAACTGTATTACAAAATATATAGATTTTTAATAGTTTAGTATTGTTTTATTGACTTGAGAAACCCAAAAATCAGATCAACCAACATCACAGAACGTGGAATTAAAGCTCTGAAGGTAGGGTGAGACCATGCAGATGTCTTGGATTTTTCCTGTAGGACCAAGTTCTCCCACCAGTGCAGAATTGTAAGGCTTGCTCAGCCCCTAATTGAGTGTTAGACATTTGCCCACCTGAAATGTATTTTTAGAAGCATTTTTTTTTCCCTTCAAAGGAGGCAGTAACTTTTAGTTTTATCCTACTATTTCAGATTTTCCTAGAGATGTCTTCCCATTTTTGGTTGGCTTTCCCCACAGCCCAGCTCTAAAGGCTGAAAAGGAGTGGGTCTGCCTGCACATCGTGCTGTCGTGCAGGAGAGGAGTCAGTCACTGTCGCATCATCATGTCTTAACAAGACTGATTCCTTCCACTCTACTGATAGAATGAGGTATCCACTTCTGCAGCACCAATGGGCACCATTAAACTGGCGTTATCTGTAAGCTGAGGTATTCACCTATAGGAAAGCCTCTTTAAAGCAGATTTCGTTTTACATCAGGTGTCGTTAACTGTAATCTCAAATGCAAGACCAAGCCAACTCTTCAAGAGAGTGCTTCTGCTTTCAGATGTCTGCTTTAGCACAAATAGGAAAGCATTTCACGCAAAAGCATGAGTTTCAGTGCATGCAAGATGTTTGTGCTCAGTACCTCTAGTCACACTGTGTCTAGAATAAACTGAGACTTCTAAGAGCATTTCATCAGCCTCAACAACAACAAAAAAAACACAACAAAACAATCTGAAGTACACCCCACTGGACAAAGACCATTTGCCCTGCCAACTCAAACAGGAAGCCAGCTAAGCAAAAAGGGCTGGGCAAAACCCTGAGCCCATTTTAAGTTAATGGGAGTCTGGCTATTGATTTAAATGGACTCAGGCTTTTACTCATACATCTTAATTCATGCATATTTTTCACTCATATTCCCTCACTTAATGCCATTTCCAGATCTCATGCCTTTCATTAGGAACAGACATACAAAGCAAAGAACTATCATGGATAAACTACCCACCTTATTGTGACTCTCAGAAACAAGATAGTAAAGGGGTCAGGACTAGTGCTGGGCTTCTCTGAGCTGGCAAGTCCCCACTCAGAGCCCTGCTCCATCCTGGCCCTGGCACTGTAAGCTTTAATGAAATACCCGAGTGAAGGGTGTGGGGCTGGGCTGGTGCACAACCCGGAGGTGAGTGCCCCTGCAGCCTGGGTGGCCCAGGCAGATGCAGCAGGGAGCAGTATTTCCCCAGGTACTAGTGAGAAGGAAGAAGTAGGAAGGAAGGGCCTTGCTAGAAAGGCTGAGACCAAGTTCTTTGCATGTGTACTTCCCTCCTTGGGTATACAATGCATGTAGGCTTTATCTGGCTACTCTTCAGACTCTGGGGAAGGGAGGCCTTTGGGTTTGTCCCTGAATCTGAGCATTAGGGCTTTGTTCAAGGCTCCCTGCCCTACTGATGTCCATATAATGCATGGATGTCCAACCTTCTGGCTTGCCTGGACCCCAGTGACTGAAGAGGAATTGTCTTGGGCTGCATGTAACGTATATGTTGTAGTTAATGCTCTTAACTACCAAAATGTTTTTTTTTTTTTATTAAATCATAAAAATAGCAACAAAACTATAAAACTAGTGGAATATTTGACCTTGGTTTTGTGAAACTAATGCATCAGTTGGGTTCGATGGAAGTGGTTGCAATTCTTAGTGAGTTCTCATGGTGCTCATCAGAGATTTTTGATGGAATTTTACTCTTCCTGTGCTTCACCCTTGAGAATAGCTGTTCACAAATGTACATACTGCCAAAAAGCAATGATGTGAATAAAGCATGATTGTGAATATTTGTGATATTTCTCTGGTCAGATAGGTCTTGTATAGGTCTAGTAGAGAGACATGATCAATTTTTTGAGTTGAATGTCTGATTGCAACTCTGTGCATTCCATTTGAAAATTTGCAGGTAACGTGTTTATGACAACTTAAAATGGAGTTGCAAATATACCAAAAAACTGATTTTTTCAGCAATCTTGAAACCTATTCTCAAATTCCTTTATGAAAACAGAAAGCAAGGCCGCATTTTTCACTGTTCACAGGCCAGTGTTTAGCCAATGTATCAACATGCATAAAATTATTTGCACAGCTTGAGTTAGCATTGCATTGTGCCCTCCCCTTGTCCTGGCTTCAGCTCAGACAGTGCCCGGTGCTGAGTGATGGATGTGTGCCTGGGGCCAGGCCGAACCAGGCATCTGTGCAGGGGAAGAGCTGCCACCATGTTGGCTTGGCAGCAGGGGCAGGCTGCACTGTGAGCTCTGCTGGGCCACGTGCAGCCCATGGACCAGACATGCCTGGTATAATGAATTCCCTAGGGGTCTTCCTTTCTAGGAACTCACTACACTGCAGTCCATCAGAGAAACTAGATGAGGAGTGATCTCTGGAAGAAGAGAGAAGAGTGACCCAGCCATACAGTGTATGCAGACCTGTTTGTTGCTAGACAACGCATAAAGTCCTGAGCACAGTAAGTATCAAGCAGCAAGAGGAAATGCCTGTGCTCCCAGACCTCCTTTCCAGAGGTAAGCACTGCCTCTGAGTTTTTCCTGGGCTTTGTTTTCTGTGCTTATTCACACCAAAGCTTCTTCCTGCCATCTCGCATAGCTTCTTATCCCCTCCTGCTGTGTACCTCACTGGTATATACACTGCCCCATATTAAAGCTCCAGCAAAGCCCCTCTCCCCACATGCCACTTGCATGTCCCTGATGAAGATGTAAGAAAATCCTCAAGTTTTCTCTCTGTGCCTGATTTCCTGGCTGCTTTCAGGGACGGGTAGTTTTTGCTAATAAGACTTTCCATTATAAAGTTTCCATTGCTTTGGAAAATATTAACTTTGCTGGGTAGATCAAACAAGCCCTGCGGTTATCGTTAGAATATCCTAAAGATTTAGTTCTCAGTAATAACAGGGCTAAACCACAGCATCGCCAGAGGCAAAAAGCTGTATTATTTGAAATGAAACTTCTCATAAATATCCAGCCATGAAGTCATTTTGTATCAGCTGCTCTTATATAAACTGGACAAGGCAAACTGTTCTACCCATCAACATTAAGGCTGCCAAGAAAAATGACTCCATATTCATTTCTGTAAGTTTCAGAGAGTTCCTTCTCTAATATTAGACTTTCCCAGCAAACACTGTTTTGCTCTTTTTAAGAACTTTTCTGGTATAGGCAACTAGTAGCATCATCACCAGTGTCTTTGGGCTTAAACCTGCCCTTGTATCCCCTCACTGCCTCTCTCTCATGGGAAACAGATGGGCAAGTATGTGTAAATATACCTGACCCTCAGCAATCACTAGCCAGAGCTAATATTACTTTTCAAGATGTTGTTAGGTAGAAGTACCTCAAAATATTGCCTGGAGCCAGCAGTGTGTTGGTTTTTTCTTTCCAGCCTCTCTCCAAGTGATCAGAGCACATTTGTGGCAGGTTGGTGATAAGGATCAGGCCAGTCTTCAAACATACTGCTGAAAGTGAGTTACCCCCAAGGGGTGGGGGGATGTGGTGTGTGGGGGGAGAAAAGCAGTCACCCAGCTGACATGGGCAAGCAGGTGGCACCCACAACCCTGGGATAGGCTGTGCTCACAGGGCCTCACCTATGTCTCCCATCCCTCCTTGCTCACAGCCTCAAGGGCCCCCAGCCCTCTTTCAGTCCCAAGGATTGCAAGGCTGGAAGTGTGGGCAAGACACATGGGGAAATGCCCTCATGATACTTTCTGTGCAGGTTTCCTCACTACAACTCACCTTTCAAAAGAATGGCATCAGAAAAACACTTTATTACTAACTTCTGATTCTCTAAATGTTTCTGTATCACCTTCCTGTTACAGGACAGAAATCTCAAGTATTTCTGAGTAAAACTACAAAGCTTTTCAGAAATTTGGTTTTCTTAAAGCATAGCAGAGAAGCAAAACGGACTTGAAATCTGGCCCCTTGGAAGGAAATACTAGTGTAAAGGAATTTTCAGAGTTATTTGTGTGAAAGAGTAAGCTTATATTAATCAAACCCAAGCATATGGTTCTTGAACAATGCTAGCAGACCCTTCTTTTTGCACTGCAGGTTCAAATGTGAATGCCTTCAGTCATCAACAATGATGATGCTGATGTGTGACACAGCAAAAATCTATCAGCAGCCACTGGTAGAGACAGATCTAATAGAGTCAACAAGAGCCTAGCCAAAGCCTTAGATGAAAACAATCAGCTTTCAGGCAGGAGACAGACATGAATTCTTTTTTCTTTTTTTGGTAAATGAGATGTGAGAACTAAAAATAAGCAAAAATAATGCTCTCCTATTTTAACCTAGCAAAGAATGTAATTAAAATATATGTTACATTAAAATATGCAAAATTTATAATTTAATTATACAATTACACAGCCTTATAGTCTAATATCCCTACTGTATGTTTGCATATTAGTGAACAATTGGTTTCTTAAAGCTCACAGTAGAATCATTTACTTGATGCTGGAGAATAAGTTAATTACGGATCTCCTGTCTTTGATTAATGGATTTAATAATCATGTTACAGTAGAATTAACTTATTCTTCATGTGCTTACAGCACTTGTGATGAGATTCATGAAAGCAATGTGTCGGCAAATAGGATCAGCACCAAAAAAAAATGCTTGGAGGTCCCAGGATTGCCTGTATTGCTGCTGGTCAGTGCTTCTGCTGGGAGCCCAGATGACATCCAGCTATTTTTGCCTGATCTGTCATCATTAATTTCTACTATATGCCACTTATTTCTACAAAAACAACTACTTTTTCAAATAAGCTGAACACCTTAAGTGAAGCTCAGTGCTGCATACTATGGGAGAAAAACTATGCTAGAAGATCAGTATAGTATCAGGTAACATGCTACAGGACATATACCCAATGGGCATAGCTACCTGTTACCTGCCACTACCCAGCATAACAGACTCAACAGTAATCTTGCATGCTTCTTTTGTGTGTATGTGCAATAAAGTATAAGATTTCTTGGATGGAAACATGTTGAGTCAGCTAAGAAACCTCAAGAATAGGTACATAATACATTCTAAGAGACAACACTGAAGTTCTCAAACTCAGCTTCACCTGTTTAATGAGAGGTACCATTGCAGAACAGAGAGGATAGAAGGGAAACCTCAGAACTTTGTTTTGCCATTATTCCTTGCACGGCTCCTGTGTGTTTTGGTGTAGAAAACAGACCTGAGAGTCTGGTAGGAGCCAGCTTCAGGAATTCTTAGTTAAGTAAAACTCCTACTGGCACAAATAAATACAGAATCAAGACCTGAACTATGTTTTGCCTGAGAAAACAGTACTTCAAGAATCACTAGCAACAGGATTTCAAATTGCATCAGCCACGTACCTTATCTATTACTATGCAAAGTAGAATAATGCAACACAAGTCAGCAACTTAGCATAACACCGACCCCAAGAAGAAAGCAGGAAATGAATAGGAATACAATTTCCTTAACAATTCACTTACAGGAATTATTTTGTAAGACTTTGCTTGTGTCCTTGTAGAAGATGCAGTCCAAGCATATGGGAAGTGCTGGGTTTAAAATCCATGTCCCCTTACTGCCTATCTCCTGACTCAGGCATTGTCCCTTCCACAGGATGCTGGTAGAACTCCTTGTGCTTTCCGTATCACATGGAAACACTCAGAAAAAGCCAGAGAAAGGATATTGTATGGTCAGCATACCTGCTGAGACCAAGTGGACACTACTGTTGTTCAACCTGCCTGTTAATGAAATTATTCACTAAACAATTCTTATTTCACAGCTGATGTTAAAAAGCTCCCCTCATGCAATGCAGCTGTTTACCTCCTCCCCTCATCAGATGGGTTGTGGAAGCCTCAGGTGCACTGCTCATCAGCTCTTCCAGGCACTGGGGGGATGGGGTCCAAAAAGGAGACAGTGTACTTCACTGCTTGTCTTGCTGCTATTCCACCAGCAATGTCAATCTACTGCTGCTTGCGCTTCATTCTGGGGCCAAGGAGAGATCTAGAGTTAGGATAATTCAGGACTTAGTTATTAACACTTTTTTCCACCAAACCCACCAGAGCAAGCTTCAGGGCTGCGAGACGTACTGAAATAATACACATCTTCACTAAACCAGATGTGACAGTGCCTTCAGATGCACCACTTCAACCCTAGCTGCACATCCCACTCTTTTTCCTTGCTCCCTCTTTCTCCTATTTGCTCTGACTCTGCCACATATCCATCCTGGGTGGAGAGCTACAGCAATGTTCTCAGCTCACCACAGCTGCCATTGCTGGCATTGCTAGTGGAAGACATTTTAGCAGGGTGTACCAGGTGTACCACGTTGTACCACACTGCTTTGTGCCTCCCCCTGCCCCTTCCCTCAAAGCCTTTTTGTCGCAGGTGAGCTCAGGAGTCATAATGACCGTCAGCTGCAGATCACCTACCAAGTGGCAGCTGTTCAAGACCTCAGGTATGCCCAGTTCTTAATTTGTAGGCTGGAACCACCAAGAACTCAGATTGTATTACTCACATAAATGCAAAAAATGCTTCCTAGGATATTTATGATGGTTTTCTTTAATGCTAGGACACAGGATATACTTCCTGATATACTTATGTTTTGCAGCCCTTAAATCACTTCTTGAAAGAAGATGAGCAAATCTCAGCCTTAACAAGAGTAGCGCTGGCCTACAGCCCCTGCTAGCTTTGGCTTCACTTTGTATGCATTGTTTCACCTCTACAAATGTATTTTTACTTTATGTGAACGTCAGAAAATCCTTATCCTTTAGTTACTCCTTCCCTACAGCTGCAGACACAATAAAATAGACAGTGATGAGTAGACCCTATAATGCAAAACTAAGTGCCCAATTAGAACTTGACAAGGAAGCGTGAAATAAAACACATTAAACAGAATAAGAAGGTGGGACAAGAAATCAATTTCCCATTACGTTCATTGGTTATTTTTTTTTCTGACTCTCAATGTTAAAAGCATCAATTACACACATAATGTACTCCTTTAGAGTCCGATTCTGTGTTCAAAACCAGCATGCAGGACAGAGAATGAATTAGACCAGGCATCACTGAGCAATGAGAAGGGCCCTGCAGGTCTCTCCAGACTGGCTCTAAGAAGTGTTTCACTTCTTAGAAGTGCAGGGAAATTGCATTATATGCAGTCTGGGAGAAGGAAGTGATCTTGAACCAGCCTACTTCACCAGAGGCGTGAGGCAAGCTCTGTGCAGAAGGTACAAAGCTGAACTCGGGAAAAGCCATGGATATGTTCTGTATGGAAAGTAAACACGTTTCCCCACAAGATTTGTCTTTATGGATGCAGCCAGAAGATGTAAGGCTGGTACAACAAAATGCATCATTCATGGTGCTTAAGTAACAGCTGAGCACCATGGATAGAAGAAAAGTAGAAAAAGCTCCCTGTATGTAATATTTAGGACAAGTAGGTGCAAGCGTGAACTCTCATTCACTCTTTTTTAACAGCGTCTAAGTATTATGCATATATCTTGAAAATGTTATTTTAAACTAACAGACACACAAAGACGTTACTTTTGTAGGCAGTGATATTGAACCATGTTTGCAGGTTCTCTAAGTGCAGCATGCTGCACCTGTACTTATAACAGATAGCGAGATGCATCTCCACTGAGCTGTGTATCATTTGAACAGTGGTAACTGCAGTTTCTAGTCTATTGATGAGACATCTCTCAGGACTGTGAGAGAGGGGAGCTTTCTGGTGTGAGGTAGGATGCTAAGGAGCATGCCTAAATCCTCAGGTCTATGAAGACAAGCACAACACCTGGCTAGAAACAACCCTGTACATCCATCTCCCTAAACTGACAGAAATTTAGGTCTGAAAGAAGTGGAGAAGAAAGAATTGTCACCTCTTTCATCATCCTTCATAAATCAGTGAAAGCACATTTTAAGAGACAGGCAGAAAAGTGCTCTGAAAAAACAAGTGACGCATCCCTCTTCAGCAAAACTGTTTTCTGGTGCATCTGAAGATGCTGCAGCAGCTTGCTTATGTTGGCGCATGTTCTAAATCACTCACGCTTTATTTTGAGAGCCAAACATGTGGACCATGTTATTTTGGATTGCAAACCATGGACACCCATAAACACTGAAAAGAAGATAAATGGACAGAGAACAATGGGTTCTTTAATGGGTCTAAGCACCCATCCTCTTAAATCCAAGACTTCAAAGTCAGTTTCAGCTGTCCTGGGCTGTTCCTTGCTTGTAAAGAGCCTGTAAGTAAATTGTTAATTTAGAAATCCCTAGATAAGATCTTTAATGGATGAAATTTGGTGCTAAACCTTGTTGTAGTCTCTAGAGTACTGGCTGAGCTGCAGGTTGCTGGTAGCTGAGGTGCTACTTTCCACCCACTTTTATTTTTTGACCTCTTTCAACTGATTAGCAAAATAATAATCAAAAAACTCTTATTGGTCAATTTCTTAATTTTGCACTAAATTACTCTGTTCCACTTTCTACCATAACCGCAGTATAATGTTGTTTCTGTAGAGCAATGCTTTGCAGATTTGGCTCAAATCTGCAAAGCACTGAGCAAACAGCTTTTCAGAGAGCTGTCAGAAGGGGCAGTTTGGTTTCCGTGCAAGCCATACTTGCATTCCAAACTGCATTAGAGAAAAGCTGGTGGGTTTGTATGCATTTTTATTATCAGTTCCAGATTAAGAATCTGATGCTAATTTCTTTTTAAAGCCTGTGTTTGCAGTAAGATTTATATTCTAAAACAAAAAACGATTGTGACGTTTTCCTCTCACAAGCTGTTTTTTTTTTTTTTCCTGGCTTTACTCCAAGGACCTTTTCTGCTTGTTCATTACATTCTCAAGATGAAGCCCCCGGTGGTTACAGCAGTGCTGGTAGTACTGGTGCAGGTTTCTCACAGTTTCCCTGCCTTGTTCCACCGAGGTTGGTGGAGGCTGTTAAGGGAAGGAGATAGTTGTGGAAAATGTGATCTGGCACTTTGCTCTGAGCCTAAAGACTGTCTGGCTGGGACTGTACTGGACCGTTGTGGCTGCTGTCCTGAATGTGGAAACGTGGAAGGTCAGATCTGTGACTTGGACCAGGGCAATCATTTTTATGGGCAATGTGGGGATAACCTCGAGTGCAAGTTAGATGCTGATGAAGCCAGGTTTGGGGAAGTCCCTGAACCCCAGTGTGTGTGCAAGTTTCAAGAAAGCATCTGCGGATCTGAAGGGAAAACCTATGAGAACATCTGTCAATTCAACAAGGCTTATGCAACTAGAAGAAATATCAGCATGAAACACAAAGGACCGTGTGAATCAGGTAACCCGTACAGAGCCACTTTCAAACTAAAGAAGTATGTGATTCTGATTTTTAGATATGTTACTAGATGCTCCAGTCCTAACTTTATTGAACTAATGCTGCATTTTTATTTTAATCATCATTATTTGGTTGCAATACTACTTTGTGTTAAATGTGGTTCAGTAGCTAGTACTTAATCTTGTGTGCTATAAGCCTCTATTAGCCTAGTGGATTTTATATCACATGCGACTAGTAAGACACAAATCTACAGACCAGATCTGCGCTAAAAAAGAGGAGTATGAGATATTATCTACAAAAATTGTATGTGCTGTTGGGAGTAGATAACAGAGTTTGGGAAGGCTGGACAAATTATTATTATTTTATGAAGACTGAAACGATATTAAAGCGCTCATGGCAAAGCACATTTCATTTGTGTGTGTGCATGCAGGTATCTGTATGTACATATAGTGATCGGTGAAGCAGAGGAAAAAGATAGGACTTAATTAATAAGTCTATTCTTTTAACACAAATGTCCAAAATAATCTAATGAATTACCACAACATCTAGGTATCTATGAAATAGAAATCCATATATTAGAATAAAATCAAACAGAAACAATTTTCCTAAAGACACAGTGCATGAATATTTCTCTGTGATGACTGTCAGTGGAAGGATTCCTAGCCAGGTCGTAGGGGGGTATCCTGTCTCCTGCTCATATGCTGTTCTCATTCTTCACATTATTACTCCTGGGCACCTTTCACCTAAGTCAGATGAATATAAAATGAAAAGTTTTTTCTTAAAAAAAAAGAAAAGTTAATGGAATATTTTCTCAAATGAAATCAGTAGAAGAGGTATCTGGGTCACAAATGGGTCACAGTTCTGGGAATCCAAAATTGCATCTCTGGCAAAAGTCTGCATATGAGAGTAACTCAGGTACATTTTACCCACTCCTTGCTAGCAGTCTGTTCCTTCCAATTCAGGCTCTATGCTATGCTTTTATATTGAACGAATACTTAAAAAGAAAGGTGCTGAGCAGCTAATACCAGACATCTTTCCTCTTTCTCTAGTTGCAGAAGAAACCTCCATTAAAGAATCACTTATTTACCATTCAGGTATTAAGCTGGGAGTTGAGGCTTGTCAGTAAAGAGACATTCAGCAAACAGTGCATGCCAGCTCGTAGTGTGATTGAAAGCCTGTTTGCCCTTGGGTAGGTTCTCTTATTTGCCATTAAATAGCACGAGTTCTTAGATCATAACCCTTTCAGGGAGATTTCAGTTGGAAGTGCCATTCAAGTAGCAACTGATGCTTCTTTGCAGCAGAGAAGGTGTTCAGGCACACAGGCTTAAAGAAATGGTTTGCTCTAATTAATTAAATAGACCTAGCCAAAAAGCTTTGATTTGGTCTTGGAGCTACCTCTGAGGTGTGTAACGCCACTCACTAAGCAAGAGGAACAAGATCAGCTTCTCTGCATGCAGACATCACCCCCCGTGTTTTTTCACTGCTCCCCTTGGTCTCCAGAAAGGATGGACCCTCTCTCCAGAAACAGAGAGATTTCTTAGGATGTCTCAGCTTACTGAGTTGCACAGGTACCTGGGCATATGCTCACAACCATCTCAGAGCTGTGCAGAGTTTATTTAAGAAAAATGGAGGCCTGTCACCTTGGCTTTTGCAGAGAGAGGCACAACAGCACCCGTGGGGTTGAGGTGGGTGCTGCGCTTGCCAGGGGGTGGGAGCAGAAGTGCCCCTCTTCCCACTTCTCCGAGCAGCTGCTGACCGTGCTGGTTTTGTAAGCTGTCTTTTACATCTCAAGGGAGACTGGACAACAGAGGTGCTACCATGGGGGCACCAAGTCTTGCTCCTCCATAGCAGTCTGCCAGCAAGCCCCCTCTTTGGCACAGCAGCTATCTGAAGCAGTGCAGCGGGCATGTGAAAGTGCACCACGATTTAGATTATTTTTCATGGCTGCAGCTGATGACAAAAGGCCACAGGGAGCCTGGCTCCAAGAGCAGCCACCTCGCTATGGCACTTGCTTTCCACTGACTCCAATTTGCATGAGAAACAAACACTGAACACTGTGGGGTTTTGGTACCGACCTATAAATATAACCTTCAGTCAACTCAAAGTACTTTGTTTTGCTATTTTTCCTTCAAAGCATCTGCTGTTTCCTATTGATGCCAAAAGGATTAATTGTATACAGCAGCCAATGAATAAATAAATGACAATAAACTCCTTTCATCAGAAGAGCACAGCATTCTATCTTTCATCTACAACCAGAAAAAAGGGAAGAAAAAGGCCTAGCTCCGTAAAGTAACATTGAAAAAAAGCCTTTCTCTTTCTGAATGCTAGTTCTGATCAGTTTATCTAATAATTTACCTAGGTTACTAAGTACAATGATTATATACAGATTCTCCACACTTC
The DNA here is from genome assembly GCA_013396635.1 of Penelope pileata. Classification (NCBI taxonomy): domain Eukaryota; kingdom Metazoa; phylum Chordata; class Aves; order Galliformes; family Cracidae; genus Penelope; species Penelope pileata. Next base: position 1,696,349 of record WBMW01003919.1, on the reverse strand, counting down.
ATCTATCCCCATTCAAAGCTTTCCTGCTGCTAAGTTAATGAGCTAACAGAACTAGCAGTGCTTCTCTTTGTAATTAGCCGTATCACATAATAATTTAAAATTTAAAATTAAACTTCTATAAAATTTAAATTCAAAATTAAGCAGTAATTTAAAGTTTAGAGTAAAAAAAATCCACCAAATTTTCTGCCACTTTCATCAAATCAGACAGATTAGCAAGAATGAATATGAGTTAAGGAACAAAAGTTGTTATTATAGAATTCTTTAGTCTGCCATGACATTGGGTTGGAGTCAATTGTGAAAGGCCAAACAGTATTTTGACTTTTCTTGGCTTCTGGTTTATGTGTTCTGTAACGAAGGTAATTTGTGACTGGAACTGTAAAAGGCAAAGCACAGCTACTGTACATTCACTTCTGGACACTGAGGTATCAGAATGCTGTCTATAACTATCAAGAAAAAATTATCTGCTCCAGGAATCAAAATAACTATCATACCAGTAAAGACTTGTTTTTAAAGACACACTTTTGGGGAGAAGAAAAAAAAAGATATGCATGGGAGAACTTGGCTGACACAAATTCTGAAACACTCAGAAATGAAGTTTGTAAACTTCTGTTAAATCGTGACTTCATTTTCCTGTGTTAACGCACAACAAACTGGCATCGTAAGACACTTTTTAATTTTTTTTTCTAGAGGTACTTCAAGTGAGTACATAATCCAAGTGTCTATTGTGTGTTCAGATTCAGAAAAGGCAGTCTGGTTAGATCAAAACTGTGGTCTTCCCTGCTTGCTATGAGCTTGACCTCACGTGACGGCAGTCCTGGTCAGCCCTTGTCCTGCAAACACGTGACCATAGTGGATGCATCATAAAGGCAGTGTGGTTGCACTGAGTTTTAGTATTTTGATGTGTATTATGATGTCTGACCCTATGTTTATGGACAAAACAAATTCTCATGCAAGATATTCAGTCAACTCTGATTGGAAAATGACATTTTTTACACCAATATACAGGTTCTGAGCATACAATTCTCATGAAAGACCAAGCATTTAAGGACACAAGTATCTAAGTAAGTTTGAAAACCATGCTTTTGAAGAGTTCCAGGAGTGCTTAAAGAAGAATTCATAAATGGGGAAATTGATACTTTTTTGTATAATTGTTTTTTACTTAATTTTAAGCAGTGTACATTTGATATTTTCTGCACAGGTATCAATTCTCAAAAGTTGGCACAAGTTAGAAACAGTGCTTGAAAGCCTGGGAAGAGATGTTGCAATTTCAGATGCTGAAACATAAATACTGCACCTACAAACTGATTCAAACAGTTTGAGTAAAAATGTATCAATAATTTACAAGAAGTTTCTATTTCTAATCATCTGGGATGTATACAAAAATAAAAGCAATAATTAAATACAAGTGTAATGGCCCAGAAAATGCATTGTTTTTAAAAATTGAGTACGGAAATAAAGAGAGAGGGAAAACGTACTTTAGAAAGAAAAATTTTCTCACTAGTGAAAACAAGATGAGAGAAAATGCAAAGAGATTTATTTCCAAAACAGGAAAGTTGCAGTAACGGTAAATATATTATTTTCCTCTCTGCTACTAAATAACATTACCTCCTGTTAAAACAGAGTATGCTCATAGGCAGAGATGTATCTGAATAGTTCCTGAACGCACCAGGTGATAGCTTATTTCATTTCCTCAAATCCCTGGTCTGGCTCCCTCTCGTGGTTGTTGGCAGATTTTTCCTTGGGAAAAAGCGGAAGCAAATAATTCAGAGAGGCAGTAAATAAATGGATAAGGAAGATGAAGGTAGAATAACAATAGGAAGCAAGTAAGTGGAAATCTATTATTTTTAATAAACTCAAGACCTTATAAAATAAATGATTTCATTTACTTTTCACACTCCTGTCTCCTAACACAAGAACATCAGTTCATAGCAAGTGAGGACAGATGTGAAACCTATAAATGGCGTTATCCTGTAACTTGCTGCAATAAGTTCCATGGGTTATATAGGGAGACAAGGTTTTATGAGGGCTGCTCCAGAAGTAACGCCAGTATAACGCTGCCCCACAACGTCAGAGGTGGATGCTGGTGGGATGGCAGCAGAGGCTGAACCTTCCCACCAATATCCCAGTCCGTGTTGTTGCCGTGTGATGGTGGCAGCAGAGGGGCACTCTGACCCAATGGCGTCTGACATGGAAGCACAGATGGAGCACAGGGGTGGAACTGAATTCCTCCATGTGGAGAAAACGGCACCAACTGACAGTCATCAACGCTTGCTGAACGCTGCTGGAGACCAAACAGGGGCTGTGAGCGCAGTGAGGGGTGATGGCACGTTACAGCGACAGCAGGGCACCTCTGCTGCTGCAGATTGTTACGAGCATGGCATGCAGGCTCTTGTTTATTGCTGGCAAAAATGCATCGCTAATGGTGGTGACTGTGTCGAAACATAGTGTTCTGTAGCTGAGAATTTGCTCTATCCAATAGTGTTATTGTGCTCTTTGTTGTAGTTTCCAAGGAAATAAATAGGAGGCATTACTCTTGGAGCAACCTACATAGCAAACTCAAGGCAATCTCAGCATTTTATCTTTTAAGCTAATCAAAATGTAACAAATTAAGAACTATTATCCATGATCAAGCTGTTCTGTGATGGTCTGCTTCAGAAGTTCTTGTGCCTTCCTCTGAAAGCCTGGACTGGCCACTGGCTGCTCAACTGGCTGCTTGACTAGTCCACAATGGCAGCTCATGGGACACAAACTAAATTTTTAATTTCATCCTAAGTTTCATGACTACTTGTACAAAGGACAAGCAGGTCCTTTCAAACAAGTCTTTAAAATATCTCTTCACCCTTTAGTGTGACACAAAGTCTTTTGCTCTTTAAAAGCTGTTTGGAACCATGCGGCTCTTCAAAATGTCTGAGGTGGAAAAATGAAATCTAGTTTTATCAGGTAAAACAAGAATTTATGTTTTTGTGTTGTCTTTTGCTCACTGTCTTCTAAAGGGGTACTCTGCTGGGTCTTTTCAGCTCCTGTGATTTCTATGCCACCTCAGGATGTCCAGAATTTCACAGGCAATGATGTCATTTTTGGCTGTGAGGTGTCAGCCTATCCTATGCCACACCTTGAATGGAAAAAAAAAGGGAATAAAATGTTTTTGCCGGGAGACGATGCCCACATCTCAGTACAGGTAAAACATGCGTTTTCCACATCGTATGGTTTGGAATGAGGAGTAGGAGTAGTCAGTGATTTTTTCCCATAGGATACCACACTATTACAATAAATAGATTTCCTACAGGGGCCTTATAATTATGTAAAGAATTCTGATTTGGGCTAGTGCAGGGATCGTTGCTGTGATCAGTCCAGGCAGAAGAACTAACAGGGTGGGTACCATCCATCCTGCTTCAGGGAAAGGAAAGATGTAAGATTCTCCTTACGCAGGTATGGTTCTGGAGAACACAAATCAATACATAAATGGAAATGTTTAGGCTACTACCTAAAAGGAGGTGCATTCTGAGAAGGATGGCTGTGGGCAACTATTTTTCTATTCTTCATGCAGAAGCATAATTCTGGCAGATATCTAAACTTCTCCTTTGCAAGATGCTGTTTCTGGAGACCTGCCATCTGGGTTCAGTCTCCAAAGAAAAACAAAGAAAATTGCTCATTTTCTAGGGAGCACACTGTGTTTTAATGTAAGGGGAAAGCGCTGAATGGCATTAGTATGGCCTTTGAGCAAATGTAGAAACAGCCCAAAAGTCTGAGCTAAAATTAAATCAGAATGCTAATTCTTTTAAATGGAAACAACATTCTGGGGAGAAGAGCTAACAAAGCCAGATGTACTGGCAGACTGCAGTAAGGAGAAGCCTGTATCAGCATGCCTTCTCCAGTGGACAGAGTACGAGCAGACTATGTAGGGAAGTGAATGACAATTCCAGCTTTCTGGATACACAAGTGAAAAGCAAGAGGACATGGTGCACAACCTGAACAAAATTATAGATAGAAAAAGTATTAAAAAAAAAAAACTAATTAAGAATACTAAGAGTTTAAGTTATTTAGCAATGTATCCACAGACAGCACGAATATAAGTGGAATTAGGGAACTTAACAGTTGCTCAGAAACAAGGCTGCAAGGAGCCACATCCAAACACTGGTCAATTTGGAGGCTGAACTGAACCCTGTTAACCTGTCTCATCAGGTTAGAGGGAGCATGAGAGCATCTCTGCTAGCATTGGTTAACTGTTTTGTATTTGTATTGTTTGTTTGGAAAACAAAGCTCCCCCCTTAAGAGGCTTTGGCAGGAGTCAGTTGAAACTGACTGTCACCAGCTATGAAAGCTCACACTATGTCCGTTAAAACTTGGATGCTGAGTGTCAGCTTGGCCCAGACTCAAATGCCACTTTCATCCTGAAGAAATTAATGAGCTTGAGAAGAAGGGGGCAACGCTTTGAAGCAGCAGCAAGAAGTGGTGCCAGGACAAGAGACTTGAGGGCTGCCGGGAAGCAGAAGCATCAAAGGGACCAGAAATCAGACTGCTGTGAAGGGCAGTAAAGTTTATAGATGAGAGTAAGGAAAGCATGAACTAAGAGGCACAGAGAAAATACAAAGTTAAAACATATGGCAGCAGAATCAAACAGAATCAAAGCAGGATGGCAATACATCGTAAACAAAAGCAAGTTTGGAACCATGTTTAAATCTGGCCACAATTATTTTTAGAAATATCCTCATATCTCTTAGCTACTTAATTTCAATTTCATTTTGACTGTTTCTTTCTCTTCTCCAAGGCTAGAGGAGGACCTCAGAAGCACAGTGTGACAGGCTGGCTGCAGATTCAAGGCCTCAGAAAATCAGACGAAGGCGTCTACATCTGCCATACTAAAAACAAGTATGGTGCAACGTACGCCTCTGCGAGATTGAAAGTCATTGATGGTATAGTGCTATCTTTTTTGTTTTGTTTTGGGTTTGTTTGGTTTTGGGGGTTTTTGGTATGAAGAATATAAAAATGCTTAAGGCAGACAAGCAGCCTGCAAAAAGTGTGGGTAATGAGAAGTGACCTATAGACTTCCATATTTTAACTTTTCTTTTACTTTTGATTTTAGTAGAAGCTCTGCACCCAGAACTGTTGCAGCTGAGGCAGTCTTTGAACCATGGCAGTTCTGTTTATCTATTTATTTTTTAAAAAGTTAGGATGGAAACATTTGTTCTTGCCAATAGTATTTGGAAAGACACAAGAAACAGCTTTGCTACTGTTTTGCATCGTGCCAATCCTACAGGCTAACATCTTCCTGGCCACAGTGAGAACTGAGTTTGCCGACAAATGCAGCATAAAGGCACTGTCTCCCAATTTAGGGTTTTTTTTAAATCTGTCACTGACCTTGTTTCCACTACAGATTTTCAAAGCTTTACTGGTTCTGCTCATGTTTTCAGGTGCCTAGGATTTGCAGATGACTGAAGTAATAGTTTACTACTAGTGGGAATTAAGTATGTTATCAACACCTTAGAACATGAACGATACGGAAGTTTTGCACAGTGGCATGAGGTCCAGCTATTGGATAAATACACTTTCCTTTTAAAAGATGACTTTTTAACAAGGATTCACAAATACTGAGCTTGCTGAAAATATATAAACAATGCCATCCTGTTCTTTCCTATTTACAACTAATTTGATCTGGATTCAATTCTGTCTTGCTGTGCAGGTTCATCTTCACCATTTGCATTAACTGCTGGCAGTAGAAGTGCAAGCTATGGCACTGACTATGATGACTATTACGACCATTCTGATGATGAGGATGAGGAAGAATATGAATCCGGGGACTACGAAAATTGAAACAACTCTGAATAATAATTTTTATATGAGTGTTGTCAGATACCTTTCACACTGCTATATTTACTAGTACTCTGTGCTGTAAAGAGCTCCTCTGGTAACACATACACTCACTTGTGCATCCCACCTTCCTGGGATTCAACCTTGGCTGACGTATATCATGACACTTACCAGAAATAAGAACAGTTTGAAGTTCATACATTTAGACTGTTAAATAAAATTCTTAAACATGTACCGATTAAGTACTCTGAAAGGATTAAATTTTATATTAATGTATGTTATTCTATAATTCCTTTAAAATATTCTAATTTTTCTACCAAAAAACGTCTGTAGTTAAACAAAATTACCTTGGATAAACTAACTAAACCTTGTACCAATTTCCTTTTATATATATATATATACGATGTACTAAGAAATAGCGAGAGATGGTTCACATGGCAAAAAGCCTAGCTAGGAAGATTGCAAAAGTATAGTTCATATTTTGTTCTGTTTCAGAAAGATTTTTCTTCTCATTTGAAATTTTCCACACTTAGATTCACTGTGGGTGAATTGCCTGCCTTTTGGGGTGTTATTTTGTTTACTTTTAATAGAAACATAAATCATGGTCTTAAGCGAGTGCTGTTTTACTAGCAATACCCAGAAAAGATTTCTGGTGCATCCAAGCAGACAAGCATACCCTTTGACTTCTTAACAGTTCTTGAGCTTCTCCTAACGGCACCAGCTCCTTCCCACCAGGCCAGGCAAGGGTTCAAGATCTGGAATTGTTATCTGTGTTCTGAACAGCATCACCTTTGGTGGGAGTTACTGCAGTTTATGGAAGGTAGCTGTTCCACAGCTTAGCTTTGTCTTCAGTTGTCCAAAACTTGCTCCAGTATCTGACCCATCTGTACCACGTCCAACAAAAGTGCATTCTCTGGAAATGCCAGAAAGGAAAGCAGGGATCCTTTTCTTTCTGAAAACCACCAGAACATGCACATTTTTCAAACTGTCCCAATCACTTCTTGATCAACAAAAACCAGAAGAGCAAACCAAAACTCAAAAACATAAGACTGCAGAACACAAAGTGATCACCCTGAAAAAATTCTGTAATTGCTTTTGTTAATTACATACATGGAGGCTGGTTCTGCATTAATAGGTGATGGAAGATACCGAACTATAAAAAGCACTTTTGGGAGGCCTTTACACCTGCTGGCTCCCCTTGGCTGAGGACAGATGAACAGCAGTAAGTTACTGAAGTCTCTCATTAATAAGTAAGGAAGCAAAAGTTCAGGCATCTGAATTTTAATCCTCATTATTTGTAATCTTCTTTATCCAATGCACAAAAACATGCACGGATTACTGTACATACTTTGTAGATTTTTTAAAATGTATATACAGTGCATCACAAAGTCCTCCATTAATGTTGCGCTGTTTAGTGCTTTTTTGCCACTAGGCATGTTTGTTTTTCTTCAATTTAAATTACACTAAGAGATTGGCTATAGACTGTGTTTGCCCTGAGGTATTATTGATCTTTGTACAGGTACTAAACGAGCACAGAATAATTTGTTTTGTTTTAGAGTTCCTGGAATACTGTCAGCTTACAAACCACAACACTACCTATGTCAATGAAAAAACTAATTTTAATTATGAGTATCAAATGGCTTCAGATCTAATCACTGATTCTGCTATTATGAGCTCTTCTTGGTCTTCCTAGTGTTATGTCTAGTAAGGTTTTTGTTTATTCCCTGTACATTACTTTGAACATAAAATTGTCTGGTAGGAATCAGTGTCTTTTTAAGTGGATGGTTTTTAATGTAACTATTTAATCTTCAGACATATGTTCAAGATCAATTGCAATCTGTGTTGCAAATGAATGAATTAGATTACTAAACCACTCACTAAATTGTGGCAATGCATATTGGCATGGGCTAGAACATGGCACAGAAAATAATCTTGAACTCATTAGCCATAGAAATAAATTATAATTCTTCAGGGCCTTCTGCTATTGCTAATGAAAAGTGAAAAACAGAAAGAAAAAGCGGTAGTTGAATGAGAAAACATGTAGCAGAACCGAATCAGATACCACACTGCAACTGGTTGGTTGGGTGGACTATGTCTATTCAAAAAAGCCTAACCTTTCTAGAACAAAGCTTCTAATTTACATCTATTGCATTTGTCTCTCTATGAGGTTTATTTTTTTATGTATTTAATCATTTTTTGTCAATTATCAGCTATTCCTTTCAGTAACATAACAGCATGTTAGGGAAAATCCCGATGTAATGCAAAAAAAAAAAAAAAAAGAACATTGATACCATGAACATTTGCTAGTTCTGGTTTTTGGGGAGACAAAAATGGCTGCCTTTGCTTATATGCTTTAATCAAGTCACCTAAAATTAAATAAAAGAAAGGATGGAGAAGGTTCAGCCCTCTCTGAGCAGCATTGCAGAGGACCGGATCTAACTGTGAATGCACTGCCTGTAGCAACAGATCTAATCACGTAATCCAAAGTGAGAGCAAACTCAGGAAGTGGGTGTTATTCCACCTAGCAGAAAATGAGACACAGACTAGAGCTGGAAACTGGGAGGGAAAGCTGCAGGCAGGTCTCAGTACTGTATCTTGTGAGGCGGATTTAAAACATTCCTTTAATTCAACTTCCTTGAAAGAAGAAATAATTTTGTTTTTATCTTCCATAGAAGCAAGACTGAACTTCATGGCACAACTTCCTCCCATCAATGCCTGTCACACAAGCACCTTCACTGTGTCATTTCTACTTCCCAAATAAAGGAATTATGTAAAAGCTCTTAAATAAATTATACTCCCTAACACAGATTTGTCCTTTGTGCTAGGACTCTGACATAGTCCAAAGTACTTTCACAATCTGACATTCTTACTTGCTATGTTAAATCTCAGGAGTTTGTGAGGTATTAGTCTAGGAATCCATTAATTCTTTAGCTAGACCACTTTTTTTTTTCCTTTAAAATAATCAAGCTGTCGTTAACAGAAATTGGATACAGAAGTGCAATTGTCTGCATCTGAGAGATTTAAATGATTAAATGGTTTAAAATAAGCAAGAAACACACAGCTCCACCGTGCAGCTGAGCATGCTGCAGAGCAAGTGCCACTCACCTACCTCACGGTACTGGCTGTGTGCTGGAAGCCTCTACATACGCTCATCTGTCAGCACAGACTGAGACCTGGGCTGGAGAGGAATGGGCAGGTAATCCTGGCTAAGAGGAAACACGCTTGCTCTAGGCAAGCTGGAGACTGGCTCAGGGCTGCAGAAGTCACAAGCTCTCTCATGCTTAGCTGCCAGTGGTGTCCTTACATACGCATAGCTCTTCAACTGTTTAACTTATAAACCTTTTGTTTATAAACTGTTTAACGTATTAACCTTTTTTCTTTGTGTCTTTGCATAATTTAGCGGCAGAGCCTAAGTAATGGCCCATCACCTGGAGCAGGAGTCACAGTCAGTGCTAGAACTGCAAGTAATCTTTGGGTCAAGGTCTTTAAAGGCTATGTAAGAACTTCTTACCTTTTTGACCTGTACCAGCAAGCTGCTTCTGGCTCCTGAGACAGTTTAGAAATGGGCAGAAATGTCCCACACCTGCCCCATCATAATTTGTGGCTGACTTTCCTCATCCCCCTACATCACTGTTTCATTCCATGTTCCTCAGTCCTGAGGATTCCTCTATTTGGATTTGTCCCTCTACTTTGCTTTAAAATCTTTTCTGTTCCACTTTGTCTGTATCATCAGTCCTTTTTTTCCCTGATCCTCCAGCACGTTTTTTTACTTCTCCTTTCTTTTAGACTATGGATGCAGGTAAATGATTCTGCTTCTTCAAAGGACGAAAAAATGGGACATGGCATTTGACAGGACTGAAGAGCAATTAATTAGGGGAATGAGAAATCTGAGCCATTTGACTTTTGGAAGTGCAGCCAGTTGTGAGGGCATGAGATCAAGAAACTCTGTTTAAAACCATTTTCCTTTTTCATTTTGCTTCACTCTCCAATAATTAATGATGGAATTTTGTATAAAAGAATATGATTCAAGGATGATATCATCATTCAACTGTGATAATTCATGTACAAAGAAATCATTATTCCTGCCCAATTAGAATGTTGTTAACGGCTTTTTGACCCCACTGATAGAAGATGACTCCAGCTGAGAACACATCAAATCCATTCTTGGTCTAAAGCCGCTTCCATTTACAAAGGAACTCTACCAGTTCACCCTTGTCTCTGGGCTACCAGCCTTCCCATGTGAATTTTTGTCATGTGGGAGATGGAGCAGGAGGGAAACACTAACAATTCTACACAAACTGTTCAGGTGTCATATTGTCTCTCAACTAGAATAAAAGTGCCATGGACAAATCACTGGGGAGATTGAGGCAAAAATTCTTCCTCTTAAACACTGAACAACAAGCCCAATAAGAACTCCAACATTTTTTTGTGTATTATTCATAAAGGCTGTCAGTTGGCTATGACAACGGCCCTTAGACTTCTCCCCAGCTCGTGCTGGTATCGCTGGAAGTGATACCATTCAACACTTGTACTGCCTACCCTCTGTGACACTTCATTTGCTGTTACCTGAGCCTCTTTCCTCCCTGTGTTACTGAATCCAGATGCATCTTATGACGCCTAAGTTAATACACATTAGTTTTACCCTGGGCTCTGTTTGGCTTCATGCTGCAAAGGACTACTGCTCACCTTTAGCAGGACACAGAAAATGCAAATGCTTCTCATTTTGGCTTTTCTTATGTTTCTTCATCAGTGACAAAACCATGTTGCTCTGCAACTGCATATGGTGCGAGGTACATACATGCAGTCTGTAACAGCCTCACACTTCACCAATTTCCACTCCAAGACAACAGGTCATGCACATACCATGTCATCTTTCAGGAAAACAATCGCTCTTATTCTAATAACAAGGAGTACAGCAGCTTTTGGTGTAAGTCACTTCAGCAGACAATTGCCAGCATTGCTTATTTCTGTTGCAAATATGTCCAGCTTCAGTTTATACTGCTAAGATGAATTATACCTTTCCCTTCCAAGTGAAGAAGCTGTGCACCAAAGCACACCTTTCCCATGCAGATACTTGCAGCCATTGCTCAAGTCATTTCACGTCCTTATGGTGGTAATCTCAGTATTGATCTTCTTGTGCCTCTGATTTATGTGGAGTATTTGCCTCAATGACCTTGAATTATTTCTCTAAAGAGAATTTCAGATCAGATTCTGTCATTGCAGTGTGCTAACTTAAGAAGTATTTACATTAGTTTAACATTGTTGGATGTTGCAGGTCACCTGCTACCTGACCAGTGGTTACCACAGATTGGATCAATCTCCAACTGGAATCAGAAGCAACTACATTCTATGCATTGAGTTTCTTTGCTCCTTTACAGGCACTTCCAGAGGGGGATCCAAACCTCTCTGGGGCACCATCTGCTCAGATGCAGCCGGCGCCATCTGCGCGCCATCTCTTGTGCCCTCTGGATTTAAGCAGCTCCCTTTCTTCCTCCCAGCACCCCCAGCCCACCCTTCCCACCTCACCCTTCCCAAGCAGGACACAGCTCCCTGCTGCTGTCCCGCTGAGAACTGCTGCAGCCCAGGCCCTGCTCTGTGCCCTTCCAGAAGCACAGATGCAGCAGCACCACAGTGTCCCGGCCCACGTCCATTGACCAGTGACATGTAAGTCCGTGGACCTAATGCTACATTGAATTACATCGATGCAGCTCGCGAATGAGAATGCTTCATCCTGTCACCTGAAGCTCCTGCACTCACTGAGGAAAACTTTCCCTTTGCCAGTGTTATGGAAGAAGCTGTCAACACCTGAGGAAATTCTTTCCAAATTCTATCTTAAAAAGCACAGCATAGGACTTAAATCGCTTAAAGCAGCAGTTAGGCGGGGTACCTACTGAAAAATCATCCTCTTTTCAGTCAGGACGGGGCTGCTAAAACCGGGAAGGGGATGGAATCCCGCGAGCAGCGCCTCATTCGGACCCGCGCGCGGCCGCTCTCACAAAATGGCGCCTCCCGCGCGCGGCGCNCTCCGCAGCGGCGGTGCGGGCGGGCTGGGGCCGCGCGGGGTCGGGCTGCGGAGCTGCAGCGGCGGTGTCGGAACGCCGGGAGGTCGGGCAGGTGCCGTGCTGCTGCCCTGGGGCCGTACGGCCGCGGCGGTCCGCGCTGCCCTCGGCACGGCCGTGTGCGCTGCTTCAGCGCGGGCTGCGCTGCTTCTGCCTGACGGCGGCGGCTCCGCACAACTTCAGCCCTGGGAGCCCGACAGCCCCGTCCGCACCGCCCTGAGGTGAACGCCAGCACCGACACCGAGGGGCGTCTGGAACAACGCGGGGATTAGAGGGCCTCACGGGGCTCTTGCTCGGGTTCGGAGACGCGTTGGCTCCCAGTCTCACGGCAGCGGGCTGTGAGGTGCTGGAGGCCATCTTACAGGCGTTTGGTTCGGTCCTTGGGCACCACACGCTGCGTGATGGCATGAGCATGGCTCCGTCCCTGCATCGCACCTGAAGGTTTTAACGGGCATCCCGGCAGCTATCCTGTTGCTCTTGCATGGAACTGGTGGAACTTCCTAATAGAATGTTTTCAGTTAGAAAATCAAAATGTCTGTGGGAATTTGTCAGTGTCAGCAAAGCTTTCAGCAGGAACCTGCCTGGTTTGCTGCCAGCCTGCTGGCTCCCTGGCCGCCTGCCCGTGGCTGCTGTGCACCGGGCCCCAGCACTCCAGCGGCTCCCAGAGCTGGAGGTTCTCGTGAGGATGCGGATCTTTCTTGGAAAATGTTACACTTGCTTGTGATCGGAGCTGCCACTTCTTGCAGCAGTCTGCTTCTGGCTCCTGTAACAGGGGCCAGCACTGAACTGCTAGGTGCTCTGCATTGATGCTGGTTTTGTTAGGAGTCTTCTTTGATCTCTTGGTGGGGGTTTGAGTTGTGGAGGTGTCTGAAGGCATCGGTTTCCCATGTTTCTTGTCACAATGAGAAAGGGACGGTGTCGATCTTCTGTTTTCCTGAAGTAAATATGGAGCTAGCGTAGACTTTCTGGCACTCTCTTGGCTTGTCATTGGTTTCTCCAAGTATTTTTTTTTCTTAGTCAAGTTGAATAATATCTCTGTTACTCGGCTGCATTTCCGTCACACACGAGATTGTTGCATTTCACATTCTTTGGTGGCTTCATTATCCGAATCGAGGAGAATCAGCGCGTTTCCTTGATATCAAACATTGGGGTGACCCAGAGAAGCTTTAACAAGTTCCTCGGCCGCCTGAGAGTTCCGAGCAGTTTCTGGCCATAGAATCATAGGATGGCTTGGGTTAGAAGGGACCCTAAGGACCATCGAGTTCCAACCCCTATACCAGACCTCCGGCCTCCTCATGAGGAACATTATTGTAACGTCTTCATGAGACCTGATGTATCCAGGCAGACTGTTTCAGAATACTGAAGATTATCACTGTCAATTTCTGACAAGCCAACATTTCTTTGGAAATCATTGTCTAGTTTTTGTTCTGACTTGCCTTAAAATTTCATGGTGACTTTCCATCATCCTTTTGGATAAAGTGTGATGCTTCACAGTTTTAATGTGTCAGCAAGGAATTGGTTCTTATCATCGGTCTAAATTTCAATGTTATGTTAACATGCTAAGAGAGTGCATTGAAGTGTATATGTTTTTTAAATCCACTCTCAGTTCTTCTTGTATAGATTATTGTTTAATGAGCTTACGTAAAAATAATTGACTATCCCAATACAGATCAGTATTCTGATGGTTATGCGTATATCCCAGTTTTCTTTTGGACTTTTCCTGAGCTTGTTGCTGAGTTATCTTTATCCAGATCTGAATGTCAAATTTCAGGTAAAGTGTGGAGAGTCTTTCTCGTACTCATAACAACATGATCATCATACTTCTCAGGTTGTGTTGGGATTGCTGCATTTCAGAAAGATGCACTGAATTTGTCTAAAAACTGTATTTGCTAGATGTCGTTGTTCCCATGTTTTACCTGCATATGTGTGGGTTGGTTTTTTTTTTTGTGTGTGTTGTATTATACTTTCCTTAATGTGAATGCTTGCATTTTATGAGTCTTAATTTTTACTTTAATTGGAATGAATCTTGCTTCATTTAAAATTATGTTACTGGGATTATTACCTGCTCTTTCTTTTCCTCTGCTCTCCTCAGACACAGGGGGAAAGAAAAACAAGGAAGCAAAGGATATCTCTGTGGAACTCAGTCTTAGAGGTGTTTGATCTTGTTCATTCCAGAAGCAAATGTGCTATTGCTTAAAATTTCTTCAAAGGAATAAGTACCTGACTATTTGTGACTGAAAATCAGGGACTCTTAAAATGTTATTACTAAAATTCCGAAACAGCTGGTCCAAACCAGGATCTCCATATGTAGAAAAAGACAATGAAATAATGGAGGGGAGGACATCTTGTGATAAGAAACGTCACAGAAAGTGACGTGCTTGGGTTAGCAAAACCAAATGTACTTTGATTGTCAAAGACACTGTTGCTGTCTTGGGTCTTTAAAAAGGCATTTGAGTTATCATACGAGTAATGCTGGATTGTGCTAAGCCAGATCTTTTATTTCAAGTACCAAGCATCTTTTCGGAAGAACTAGTGAACAGCATTTGGGCTCAAGCTTTTAAATGAGGCTGGTCAAATACTTGCTTAGGCTCGTTGGTGTTCTTTTTTCCACCTCCTTCTGGGCCGCACTCAAGTAATGAAATATTTACCATGTACCTTCTAATAACATGGCAGATCTTGATGAGAGTTTCATAGACTTTGGAAAATTGATGGATGCTCGTGTTTCTGTTTGAGCAGCAGTTTCCAAAACATGGTCAAAGGGTTCCTTTCTCCTGTGAGACTGTCTCTAGCAGATGCAAATTGTATTCTTGACAGGTGAGGGATTTTCTTTTTTCTCTTCCCTTACCCAAGTGTACTTTTCAGCTTGAAAGTGGAGAGGAATCTTAGCAGCTCTGTTCCTTCTATAGCTTCTGAATTCTCTTATCTTTCACTTATATTTGCTTCCACAGATATTGACTCTAATTTTTTTCCAGGTAATTGGAGTAATTAAAGCTTTTAAAATGAAATTTGCCAGAAATTTTCCAAGCAACATATCTCCAACTGTTCACTATTCTCAATCTTTTTTTTTTCTTTAACACAAGCAAGGACTCAGAATAACAGACAAATTGAACCGTATTAAAAAACACCTGGTAGCGGAGAGAATAAGATAGGAAAGCTTAATTTTCAGAGTTCTTTTTGGTTTGTTGACACAGAAAGCCTCTTGTTTTTTGTAATTAAAATGTGAGTCAACTAGAAGGCTTAGCACAGATAACAGTTCTTATTAGTGGTGTGTATCTAGTTTTATAGGATTCAAAGGACTGATTTGTGGTTGAAGGTTTCCGTAGAAGTTTCAATTGTGTTTTTTTTGTAACAGAGTCTGGCAGAACTAGAAGTGCTGTGTAACCACCTGTATGAAGGAACTGATGTAGCGCAGCGATTGCAAGCAGAGAAGGTACTCTTGGAGCTTATTAATAGCCCAGAATGTCTTAGCCAATGCCAACTTTTATTAGAACAAGGAACGGTAAGTATCTGAAAGATGTGTTACCCATAACCATAGTTGTGCTGGTAGAAATCATGTAGATTTCCCAGACATGGGCCGTTAACATGTAAGTACAATAGCCAATGTGTTTTCCCTTTTTTTTTTTTTTTAAATACATATTCTGTTTTGTAAGTTATTCTAGCAAATTTGATGTTTGGAGGTGATCCTTGTAAGACTGATAATAGGCTGCATTAGAGATGACATGGACAAAAGGGAAAAGCAGCTAGCTCTCAGTTTCAGTGCTTTCTGAAGATTGTAATCAGGGTGCTCGTAGTATGTAGAGCAGTGCTGGGACACTGGGGACCTTGTAGTTAAGCATCACCTACTCTTGTTTCCAACTATCAGCTATAACGAAAAAAAATTGTACTGAAAAAAAAATCTTTACATTGCTTATCTGTTGCCTGTTAGTTTAAACCATTCTTTTCTTAATATTCAGTTTCATTTTTGATGTTTAGTTTCACAATTAACTCTAGCTGAAGTGATAGGGCAGTTGATTCTGATTTGGTAGTCCAAGCTGAGTCCAGTATTATTCTCGCTGTTTTTCAGGTCATTCAGAGACAGCTTTTAAGACTCTCTGAATATTGGGAGGGTAGTGGTAGTAGCTTGGAAGAACCAACCAAGCCCGTTAGGCTAGCATGTAGTCAAGTAGTTTATTCAGCTATTACGTAATTTAATTGTTACATCTACAGAATTCATTGTAGAAGAGTATTTAAATATTTACATTCATCAGAGGTATTGTGCCTGATACTGTAACTAACGTGTACAGTAAAAATTCTTTCTGAGGAGTCCACTTGGGGTCAGTGGTTGAGCTCTGGGTTGATTGTTTGGCCGATGGTCCTGTGAGCTGGGCTGTGGAACAAGAGCAGCAAAGCTGTGCCTGACTTCTAGGAGTCCGCAGTGTGTTCCAGCTGCTGTGCCTGGCTCTCATTCCTTGGGAAGCAAACTCAGCTGCGTGAAGTAGCGCTGCACTGCGCCTTCTGGATTCCTGGTCTGAGTGCTGGAGACTAGTATATGAGAAATTCTGTAGTTCCCAGCAGCTACCCAGTTTAGATACGGTCTTCATGTTCTTATTTCTTCTTTCCATGTGACGTGCAGACAACTTAAGCACTTCTTTAAGAAAGTGTGTAGGGCATTGCAGGATTGTAACAGCTTTAGGTACTGAATTACTATATGTAAATAAAAATTCTCATGTAGTAGATTTGAAGTCAGAGTGAAAAGACCTTGAATGTTTTTTTAAAAAAATTACATAGCTTTATCCAATAGTTTGTATCATTTAAAATTTCTTCAACAAAAGTTACGATTTCACGGAGTTGTCTGGTGCTTTGCACTGTTAGCCACATCTATTGTCTCAAGTCTTTAAAATGAGCAAAGAAAACTCTCTACTGTGATTTAGAAATCCTCGAACTGTAAAGGTGTTGTACTTTTCCTTTAACAAAAAAAAAAAAGAAAAAGAAAAAAGAAAACATCTTTAATGCAGGGCTGGACCAATGGTAATTGTCTGGTGGTTCTAAATTACTGAGAGATTTAAAACCACACATTTCAGAACTAAAGAACTCCACTGAATAAAATAAAATGACTTTTAGATGAGTGATTTCCATCAAAAGGGATGGTGTTTTTAGGATTCCACCTCTGATACTATTTCATTTGTTTTATGGTTATTTGCAATGAAGCAAAGATATTACCAAAATATATTTTTTTTAATAAATTTTTGCTACACGTAACCCAAAACCTGGTAAGCACTGATATGACTTATTGTCCCTGCCTTTAATTATCTTACTTTTAAGTAGTGTGTTTTGATATGTTTCTGTAGACTTCCTATGCTCAGCTTCTAGCAGCAACATGCCTGTCTAAGCTTGTAAGCAGGGCATCTCCGTTACCCATTGAACAAAGGATTGACATCCGTAAGTAATGTTTGTGGTTACAATTTCCTTATATTAGTTTGTTCTCAGATTTCATGTTACCACAGTAACCGTTCACGGGGAGGTCTGTTTTTTTCTCTAGGTCTCTGCATTTACCTAATTTATTTGTAATGTGGTCATTGTGAGAGTATGCACCTAAAGATTATTACGAGTTCTTTAATCAGTTCTCTGCGAGTAGTTTACAGCATTTCTGAGCTTCAGAATTTAGTATATTAACGCGGATTGCTTCACTTTTTTTTTCTTTTTTTGAAAAGTTCATTTTTGAGGGCATACTTTGTTACAGGAATACACTAGATTGAGTTGAGGACATTTTGTAGGGTCTCTTGTCAGAAAAAGCTTTTTTGTATCTTGAGCTGGTTACGAGTGGTACTGTTACATACTGAAGTAGTCAGTGCTCCATATATGAGACCATAATGAAAAATTAGTGTTATACCTGACAGCATCCCTTGAGTTCACAGACTATTGTCATGTGCCATCCTAAGATGCTGAGAGTACGTGTAATGTGCTTTGTGTTACTAGATTTTTAGCTGAATTGAATATTAAAACATAGTTATTGTATTAAACGTAAGAATTGTAACTTTTTAAAAATCTTTGCCTTAGGTTTAATTTCTTTTTTTTATAGAAGACTTATATGGCTAATTTTAAAATGTTTCTTTACAGGAAATTACATTCTGAACTATGTAGCTTCTCAACCCAAACTGGCTCCTTTTGTCATCCAAGCTCTTGTTCAAGTCATTGCTAAAATTACAAAATTAGGATGGTTTGAGGTGCTAAAAGATCAGCTCATCTTCAGAGACATTACTGCTGATGTAAAAAAATTTTTGCAGGTAGGAAACAATCGTGTACTTTTATGTTTATATCTTTCTCTTTAGTCATTGATGTGTTATGTCACCAAGCTATTTTATTTACTTAAAACAGAAGTTTGCCCCCTGTGGTGGGGGTGGTTTGATGCTTGTGTGTGTGTACTGATGTCTTGTATTATTTGTAGTGCTGCCCCCACCCCAGTTGGTCAGTGGTACGAAGAAGATAAGTAGCAGGATAGAGAGGTGAACTTTATACATAGTATTTGAAAATTGGAAAGAATTGTTCCAATGTCAGAGTGCACTCATTCATTTGGGACTGTTCACTAGGCAAATTTACATGTCAGATTTCAAGTGCTGTCGACACAGGAGCTGAAGATGTAGGATATATAGCATCTTCTGTGAAATAAGTTCAGAGACAGCGGTTGTATGTCGTGGCTTATTAACCAGGCTTATACATTTGATGTATGTAAAAATGTTCTTAAAAAGCTTTTGGGGAGATAGCTAATCTGTATTAAAAGTTGCTTCTGATCAATCTTTCTGAATGCCTCTGTAGGCATAAAGCCTAATCCCTGTTTGGCAAAAACAGTATCAGAAAGTTTAAGCTCTTTGGAATTTACTTCCAAAATGATCCGTTATGTGTATATGTGTCCATGATCCTGGCAACTCAGCAAGAAAATATGAAGTTGCAGTTTGTTTCTTCCCATCGAGTTTGTCTTATTTGTATTTCAGTCTGATTTTGTTCACAATACTATTCAGATTAATGTAGCATCTGAGTTACATTGGGAATGTCTAATAAAAGATGAGATGCAATATCTTGTTTATTAAAAACAAACTCAAGTATAGAACTCCACTGTTTTGCAGTTATTTTTATGAATGTACTGTAATTGGATTTTGCATTTATTATTAAAATGATTGCAGTATGACTCTTCAGTGTGTAGTTCATTAAAAATGGAGATTTAAATACAAAATTTAGCACCTGAAGAGATTTCTTTAGTTAAATTAAGAATTCCTGTAGAAAAGAAAATTAAGCCATATATCTACTAGCAAATTAAATTTATATAAAAATTAAAAAATAATCCCTAAACAATGGTAGCTTCAAATACATACGCATTAGCATTCCACATTGAAGTTCATCCAGTGTGAATTTGAGTGTGATTTAATATAGAAAAAAGGATTATAGCAGGTAGGTCTGTAGTTCTGTTCCTGGTTCCTCCATAGTTCATCACTCAGCTTTCCACACCAGGGAATAAAGGGAGGTTACGTTTTCCAGTTCTGTAGATATGTGCGATCAAACAAACATTCATACAAAATGTAAAAGAGACTTGAGCCTTCAAATTATAGGAAGCTTACTCTTACTGAAGCCATATAGAGCAACAAAATTAATTTTGCCTGGGAGCTCTCAGAACTTTTTGCTTTTCGATGCTTTGATGATTTAAGTGATAATACAAAAATCATCTCAGTGAGAAGTTAGGCCAGTGAAAAGTGTGTAGCCAGATTGGTCATCAGTTGAACTTTGATTGCTCTTCAGACTTGCCAAAATGATGGGTTTGGTTGTGACAAATTGAGTTTTGGAGACCAAGCGGGCAGAAGCTGCAGACTTCAGCTATGAGAGTAAACTACTGTGGAGAAAAGAGAATGAGATTTTGGACAGATATCATTTCATAACTGTATTCTTTTTGTGAGATTGCCCTGTGATCTTTTTCATCCATGCATGGCTTAATTTTTTTAATGGTTTGAGTTTTGTGCAGCTTGACATATCATTTCTGGAAGACTGAACAAACCTTTAAGAAACATGTAGTAGTGAATTTCTTGATGGCAGTTGCTTAGACTCTTTTCCAGACAGATTTTTGTTATCATAATGATTCTTAAGTTTTATGATGAGATTTTTTTCCAGAGGTGATTAGGGAGCTTGGATGCCAAGTTCTATTAGTGTAATAGAAAATTGTATGAAAGCTTTCTAAGCAACTTGGCATATCTCAGCCTAATAATTACTCTCGACTCTAGAAATGTTGAAAAATACTAAATACAATGAAGTTTGAGAAATTGTATGTTTGTTTGTTTTTTTCTGCAGGGGACTGTGGACCACTATATAATAGGAGTAATGATTCTCTCAGAACTGACTCAAGAGATGAATCTCGTAAGTATGTTTGTTTTTTTCCTTCTCCAAGGGGTGTATATATTACTGATGAGGCAGTATGTCAAACACATCTCCCTTTCATAAAAATGGTAGGAGAAGCCTTACTTAGGCAAAACCTGGTTATCACTCCTTTCTCCTTCTACCAAAATATGTAAAGAGACCAGAAATTCACGGGACCTGTAACAGGTGCATACTATATCTGTTACAGGGTAGAGCGCTTCTTATCCCTGTCACTTAGAAGCAGTACAGAAAATTGAATAATCAACTCTTTAAAAGGTGTTTCTGCAGATGGTTCTTCTTTTCAATTTTGACCTGAAGAAGTGCTTCAGACCTTTCCACCCAGACAGAGAGACAGCCTTGAAGAGTAAAAAATACCAAGAGGCACTTCAGAAAGCTATCAAGATCTATATTTATCGCTGGAATATAATTTTTCTTTTTTAGCATGAAATAATTAACCTGCCAGGTACGCATATCATCTAGTTTTAGCAGAGAAGGGAACATTGATGATGTCATAACTTCTTGTAGGTTGATTACTCAAGACCTTCAGCAAAACATCGTAAAATAGCTACCTCGTTCCGTGACACCTCTTTAAAGGACATACTGATGCTTGCGTGCTCCCTTTTAAAAGAGGTGAGGCTCTTTACAATTAAACTTAAGTTCTTAACATCATAATTGTCCCAGTTTGAATCGCTAATATTTTCTGAGTCAGTGGATTAGGTGAGACCCAATAAATTTTGGTCTCCCTTCCTCTCTGTCCCTCCCTTGATGTCTCTTGCTCTGTGTTTCTTACTTCCATCTCTCCTTTTGTACCTTGCCATGAAGGATGAACTGTCTAAATTCTGAGCCGTGTTTCAGTGTTTTCACTTTGTTCTTTTTCAGTTTTTCTTAATGCAATTTTATATCAGTTTGCCAGGTTCATCTCAGTGTTTGCTAAAAGAATTATTTATTAAACTAGGAGTGACCATGAAGAAAGACAAACTCTTTATCTCGTGGCGCAGCAGTGCAGTAAAATCTAGCCAGAGTGTTTTCCTCCTTCAGCAGTTCCCTTGTCCTCTCTGTAACGTTTGGGGGTGATTCAGAGTTCAGCCTCCCCAGAGCCTTAACAGCAGGTAGTGACAAGTTGAATGCTGTAAGCTATTCTTCCAGGACCAAGCAGTTTAAAACGAGATCAAAGCTGGAATTTGCACTTTGCTTTTTGTACCAATTAAAGCCTTCCATAGCTCTGGAAGCGGCACCATGAGGTAACGCTCTACTTCTCTTAAGCTGAAGCAACTCTGCTTTTGAGAGCAGCTTATTTTTTAAATGTTGCCCAAATTCAGTTCTTTAGCTCCTTTGAGAGTGCTGGTTCATTTTATTTTGAATTAGGAGTTGACATCTGGACACAGATCTTTAAGCTAAGAACTAAAGCACGGGTGCCATCATAGTAGGTAATGATCCATTACGTGTGTATGTGTCCATGATCCTGGCAACTCAGCAAGAAAATATGAAGTTGCAGTTTGTTTCTTCCCATCGAGTTTGTCTTATTTGTATTTCAGTCTGATTTTGTTCGCAGTACTATTCAGATTAATGTAGCATCTGAGTTACATTGGGAATGTCTAATAAAAGATGAGATGCAATATCTTGTTTATTAAAAACAAACTCAAGTATAGTACTCCACTGTTTTAACAGGCATTATCACTGACATGCTCTGGTTCATCTGTAAGTACTTTATATAGAAGGGTTATTTCACTAAAAGTGATTTAAGGCTTGAAACTTTAGCTTGACACGAATGGTGCATCTCAGGTGGTAATAGTGATTTTCCCCTTGTATTAAGGAAGACTACATGTTTTATATTTAAAGCATTCTTTTTTTTTTCCTTACGATGTGTTCTCTTGCTGTGAACTTTGAAGTTTTATATTAAAAAGAAATCCTTTTAAAAATTGTTTCTAAAACTTGTTCTATGTGAGTGATCTGGCAATGTTTTTTTTCTCCTTAGCTCTTGGCAAAACCTTTAACCATTCAGGATCAACAGCAACAAAGTCTAATAATGCATCTTTTGAAGCTTGTACTAAACTGCCTTAGTTTTGATTTCATTGGAAATTCAGCTAATGAATCTTCAGATGACCTATGCACTGTGCAGATTCCAACAAACTGGAGAACAAGTAAGGAAAGATCGTAACTGTTCATAGTTTGAAGCATTCTTCACCCACTGGATTGTGTAACTTCTTTTGTCACAATACTTGCAAATATAAAATCATTTCTAATGTGAAGTAGAGTGCTTTTTTTTTTTTTTTTTGCTGGTGAATTATTGGGGAATGTGTTCTACTATTTCTCTCACGCTTTTCCTATTATTATTTTTACAGACAGAAATAATGAATGTGGTCTATAACATAGGTATTCACAGTAAATCAAATTACTCTAACTAGACACTGAACACTATTCTCATCCCTGAGATATGAACACCTTGAAGAGGTACAGCATTTGTAGCATGTCTACTTTCTTTCCTCTTCTTCCTGATGAGAAAACCATGTGATTTTTATGTATTTACTTAAGTTTGCTTGTTTGCTCTAGAATATGAATTTGTTAATGAAGGCAGTAGAAGTGTTATGTCCTGGTTCTTAGGCTCCGGAGCTTTGACTTCATGAACTTGCACAGTGAAGATGGCAGTATAGTATAAATACATCCAAACTGGCTTTAATGAAATTACCTTGGGTAATGGAAGCAGTGTAGGACCAGCAGCATGGAACTCTTTGTAGGCTAATTTATCTTTCTTCTTGGCAAATTAACCTGTTTGGAAGTCTGTTACTTCTAACTAAAGCATCTACGCTGTCTCCCTAAACCAGGATGGGAGTTTTAAATCTGGGTTATTAAGAATCACAGACTATCCTGAGTTGGAAGGGACCCATGAGGATCATCAAATCCACCCCCTGGCTCCACATTGGACCATCCAAAATCCAAACCCTGTGTCTGAGAGTGGTGTCCAAATGCTCCGTGAACTCTGGCAGCGTGGGGCTGTGCCCACTGCCCTCTGGGGCAGAAGCTGTTCTAACCCCCACCTGCCCCTCCCCTAACACAGCTCCATGCTGTTCCCTCGGGCCCTGTCGCTGTCCCCAGAGCAGAGCTCAGCGCTGCCCCTCTGCTCCCTGTGAGGGGGCTGCAGGCCGCCATGAGACCTCCCCTCAGCCTCCTCTGCTCTGGGCTGAACAAACCAAGGGACCTCGTACACTGTGCCCACGTCCTCTGGTCTTTGTCGCCCGGCTTGTATAACGTAGCATGGTAGTGTTTGATGGCGCTTTTGATTTCACCTGTATTTGTCATTTTCCTTTCCTTCTCACCTAATATACAGTAGCCTTTAATCACAGTGTGGGGTATATCAGATAGATGTGGCAAGGAGGGAAAAACTAATGAAAGGCTGAATTGACTCAAATGACCGCAATTTGACAAGACAGCCTAGAAAGTAGAAGGGGAAAGGTTTTCCTGAGGTTTTAGTTCAGATACTTCAAATTTTACATGGAAGGATCTCCTTTTCTTCAACACAGTGTGTAAGGAAATCAAGGGGGTTTTTCATTTTTTACCTATGCAAAATAATGCTTATAAATGGAACAACTTTGAAATGTTACCTGATTTGTGGGATTACATAATTATGAATCATTTGTGAATTTTTTTCTACCCTATTTTTACTTCTTCATGAAGGAGAGTAGTGCTGTCGTTCACTTGATATGCTTCCATGGTAACTCAGTCTTAAAAGTATTTTCTGATTGTATGCCTTAGTCTGTGGATCTTTAGTTAAAATCTTGCCTTCACTTACATCTACACTAAACTGATCCTATTACCTAGTACCTGTGGTAGCGTACTACTGCAGTAACCTGAAGAAGTCAGTTACCTACGTTCAGTACAGAATAGCATTCTGTAGACAGCTGGCAGTGTATTGCATGAGGTGCAGTTTCAGGGAATTATACTTATGAGCTGCGGGACAGTTGCAATACAAAGAGAATAGTGTTTTGTGTAATATTGTGCAATAATCTAATTAGTGCATCTATTCATAGTTTATTCTCAAATACACTAATATCTCACTCAATATTATTGTGAAAAATAGATGATTCTGTTAAAAATAAAGATAATTATTGCTGACAGAAAATGGTAAAACCAACTTATCTTTTTCTTTAGTCTTCCTGGAGCCAGAAACCTTGGACCTGTTTTTTGATTTGTATCATTCCCTTCCACCAATGTTGTCTCAGTTAGTAAGTGACACAGTGATTTACACTCAAATAATGACAGTAAAAAGTCTTTTTTACATCTGTACTTTGTCCAGATGACACTGTTTTATTCTGTGTGTTAAGATATTATGAGTCCCACAACTATTAACTCCCTGGCTCAGAGCCCAGTTACGATGTCTTCTCTTTGAACTTCAGCCTTGGTTTTCATTTCTGAATCTGAAAGTGTTCAAACCCCTCCAATTTCAGCATAACTCAGCCACATTGAAAACATCCCCCTAATTACTTTGATTAAGTTGTAAGCTAATGTAAAGGAGAATTTTAAAACTGAGCCATAATTGTGTACAGTGGTCTGATGACATTGCTGAAAAAATAATCTTCAGGTACTGAATGTGCTACAGACATCAGTAGATTGGGTTGATTCAAGCAATAAGAGAACATTATTCTGAAAATACAATTTTTTTTGTTCTTACATCTAAACATTTTATTCTTTAGGCACTTTCTTGCTTAGTTCAGTTTGCTTCTACAAGGAGATCTTTATTCAGCAATCCAGAACGTGCCAAGTATCTTGGTAATCTCATCAAAGGAGTGAAACAAATACTTGAAAATCCACAGGTATCTGTCTTTCTATTTTTGATTGTGTTTATTTGATATACTGAAACAACTGTGGATTTGTTTTTCCAGTCACAATCATCATTAATTTACTGAATCTATCAAAAGCACTTTCAAAACCACTTTCAGCCAGCCATCTGTTTGCTTTGGTTTCCTATTCAAAATAAAGCAAAGAAGCTATGCAAATAAAATTGTCACCTGATCAGCCATAGTGCTCATAACATTTCTACTAGATTAAGCTGTTAACTTCTAAAAATTTGCTTATTTGTATTTAGGGTTTATCTGATCCGGGTAATTATCATGAATTCTGTCGGTTTTTGGCTCGACTAAAGACAAACTATCAACTAGGAGAGCTAGCAATGGTGAAAGATTACCCAGAAGTTATCCGGCTCATAGCAAATTTTACTATTACTAGCCTACAGGTAAGAACATATACTGAAATTTCCTGTTTTCATCAACTCTTGAAAGACAAACAGGGCCGACCCTGGTTCTCTGTGTTGATAGAGGTGTTTTTTGAGGAAGTGGTGAGGCTTGTCTCCCACATATAAATATGCTGTTAGTGATGTAACTTCCGAAATCTTTGAAGCTTGTTCCCATTCTTGCTATAGAGTTCTGTAGTGCAAGCAGATTTAAAGAAGAAATAGATGACTGAAATAGGACATGGCCATTAATCCTCCAGCTTTAGTCCTTAACCCCCCTAAAAAAAAGTCCAGCAAACTAAACCTTCTCTCCAACCCTAAAATACTTAGACTGTGCTCCCATTTGAAGTGCCTACACTGACCAGATTCCTGAAGTTCTGCTTTTGCATCTTTCTATCTCTATATCTCTATGTATACACACATACATGTATAAATGTGTACATATGTACATATGGTTGTTCATATGCTGTGCTGCTAAATTGCATTCAGAAGCTGGGTGAAATAATGTCTTGATTTTTTGAGGGATCCGTACCTACATGAGAAAGACGTGGAGGGAAGACATGATCCTGAAGTACAGGATCAAGATTCTCAGATCGTTTAAAGATCTTAGATTCTACAAATTTTTGAAACACATCAAGAGAAGTAAATGTATGCACACTGTTTGAGTGTGATTCTTAGTTTACTGTTTCCTCTAGAGTCTTTCTCTCGTCTTTAGAATAGCAGTGGAAGATACCAGCCTTTAGGAGAAGGTTTTGGTCTTCGAATTCCTGAGTACCCATTTGCAACTCTTTAAAGAGCAAAAAAAGTTGAGATGCTTTTTGTACTTTTAAGTTCCCTGTTAGATAGCACTAGACAGTTCCCCGGTCAATGTTAAGGATTTTTGAATGGCCATTTTACAACGCTTAAATATCACCAAGAATCTAGGCTTTGTTCTGAGTTCCTGTTGTGGATTTCACATGAGGAAAGCAGGTGCCTCTGCAAGCACCGCACTGCAGTGACTGGGGATGTAGTCTGTAGTGGTGTGCCGTGATGTCTCAGTTCTGACTGTGTCCTTCAGTAGTTATGTGAATGAATAAAAGTGCTTAATAGAAAAGCATTGTATTTCACAACTAAAATTTCACACTGGAATGCTGTAACAGAAGTTTGTTTTGTTTTCTTCTAGCACTGGGAATTTGCTCCAAATAGTGTTCATTACTTGCTGACTCTGTGGCAGAGGATGGTAGCATCTGTACCTTTTGTGAAAACAGCAGAACCCCACCTCTTAGATACATATGCACCTGAGATAACAAAAGCTTATATTACTTCTAGACTGGAATGTGTTCCTGTAGTTATAAGGTAAACTTGTAATTACAACTTTGAAACTGCAATGTAGAATGTTTTATTTTCAGTTGTATTGGTGTATTACATTTTGGGTATGTTTGAAACTCTGGTTCTGGTTACCGTGGCAATACCTTAATTGGCTGATACTGTTTACTCTGCTTATTAAATCCAAGCAATTTCCAACTTTATTGGAAGTGTTCCAAGGTCAGTGAGCTCACTGACTTGATAGCCTGTCTGCCTGAAGTAGTGCCCACGCACAGAGACTTAACTTTTTTGTTGTTTGTTTGTTTTTAAGATTTGGTGTAGATTTTTATTTTCACAGCCTGCTTGACTGATTCACTCTTTAGCCCAGTGCTCACCTTGCAAAGTCATGCTTGCATTCCTTTATGTAAAGATGTGACGTCATCTGCACCCAGTGGAGCATATCTGAAGGCTGTACAGATTGTTCATTGCCTATGCAACAAAAGATTAAATTTCTGATGAACAAACCTTTCCTACTGTGATTTGTGTAACAAATACAGTTGTACTTTGCAGCAAGAGCTGTTGGTCTTTTTGTTACAGGTGTTCCACAGGGTCACAGTTTACTTGTGGCAGAACCTGTAATAGAGGTTTATAAAGCAACTGCATGGAATTTTACTGAAGCTTGCTTCTTGGCTTTTATATGATGGTCTTGTACTTAATTTGATGAATATGCAAAATCCATTTCTGCTACGCATGAGAAATACACTCCCTGCTGGTATTCTGGCAAAGGCACAGAGAACCTCTGTTCTTCAGGATTTTGTGTTCATAATGCCAACCTCGTCTCCTCTCTGCCTTGTAGTTCTATGTGTTTTAAACTATATTTTAAGAGGAAAGCACAAATAGGATATTGTTCTGGTGTGTGTGGATGGGCGGGTATGGAAATCAAGGGACGTCCTGTGTCTTTGTTGCGTGCACCAGCTGCTAAGGCTTTTACGTATAGTTCAGCATTAAGTGCAAGATCTGGTGGGGAAAGCAGAGAATCTGCTTTCAAGCAGTGTGGCTAAGTTATTACTTTCTATTCCAGAGATGGCTTGGAAGATCCCCTGGATGATACAGCTACAGTTTTCCAACAACTGGAGCAACTGTGCACAGTTAGCAGGTGTGAATATGAAAAGACCTGTACACTTCTTGTACAGTTGTTTGACCAAAATGCACAAAACTACCAAAAACTATTGCACTCTTCTAGTAGGAATCCATTAGAAATCACAGTCCAGGAAGGTTAGTATTCAATTTAATTTTAAGACTGTTTTATGTGCCATTAAAAATATCCTTGCATATGAAAGAGTGGTGGTCTCATGGTAGATGTCCCTACATCTTTTCTGGAACTAGAAATTCATGTTCCAAGTAACCTTGCACCACATTTTCACTGATCGTCTTCATGTTAAATAGATACATTGGCAGTTGATATGTTTGATATCTTGTTACATCTTTAGGGAACAGGCATGTAAAAACTTTTTAATTTCTGAAAATCAACATATTAGTGCCCCAGGTACATCGAGCATTTTCTGAAATTGAAGATCCTAACTTTTGTTCTTTTTGCATTTATCCATCTGTGAAAACTAAACTTACTTTTAAAACCTTGATTTACTTTAAACATCTTTAAGATAAATTACCAGACTTCCAAGAAACTCAAGTTATCTATTACAGTGTAAGTTGTAAAAATAAGTAGTACTTTTAACAGAGTTCTTGAGACCTGTTTCAGTCATCTGTATCTCACTTAAATTGTCTTTATAACTTCTGGCTCTTTCCTAATGTAATTATCTTATATCTGTTGCATCTTTACATGGATAAATGGTGTTGTTTTGAGGAGGTGAGACAGGTTACTGCACAATACAGCTGTTTCTCTTCATGGTCTTAAATGTCTGTGATTTATTCTGCTGTTCTTTCATTTAAATATGATTATTTTCTTCTATGTAGGAGCTATTTTTTCACTGATTTATATAAAACCTCGTGCTTACCTGATTTTATTTTTTCCACTTTATTCCATGCACCTAGCAATTTCTGTGTGGGATCACTTCCACTGAATGATCTGATTTAATTACTAGCTGCAGTCAGAATTCGCACTCCATTACCCAATAAGGGGAATCAAAGGAATGGAATCAGTTGGGATCTTCCCGTGTCAATGCTCTGGGGACTGCCTTTATGCATTAGAAAATAATTTGATGCAGTTTAAATTTTTTCTCTTTTCTTCAAACTAAACATTTGTGTTCATAGAGGACAATAACTGCTACATCCCCTAGATATACGTAGTTAAATTTAGATGTTTAATGGCTTTTAATGTTGCAAAATAAGTTAATATTATATTAAGATCTCATTTTATTATACTGTCTTGCTCTCAGTATCAATAGTGATGTGGTCATGGTTTACTAAAACAA
Source organism: Penelope pileata (assembly GCA_013396635.1). Lineage (NCBI taxonomy): Eukaryota > Metazoa > Chordata > Aves > Galliformes > Cracidae > Penelope > Penelope pileata. Next base: position 1,667,166 of record WBMW01003919.1, on the reverse strand, counting down.
TAATCCCCGAGAAATGGGTCATTAACAGTAGTTAATGATTACTCGTGATCTATGGTAATGACTCATTTCTTTGGGATTATTGCTGTTATAAACCATAATTACAGATTATTACTGCAATAATTATTTTCTAAAAGAAAAGATGTTGTCTGCCTAAGTGGCTGCAAAACCAAATGCATTGAAAATTTTAAATAGTGGAGGTCTAAAAGAGGGAAAGAAGTTACACCTTTTAATTGTTATTGTGATAAGAGGGCTATCATCAGCAAATCATTAAGTATCATCATGTAGTTAAATGTGAATTACTGCCGTTTGTAAAAGAATCATTTTTAAAAAGATTATTGGCCAAAATGATTGTTTTGCTGTTTGAACCAGCCAGCATCACTTCGTAGTTGCTTTTTGATACCATCTTCAAATCCTCATTCTGTAATAGCTATTAACACTAATTTAATTTGAGTGCTAATTGTTCTCTTAGACGCTTGAGTTCCCGATGGTGCTGATCTCTCCATGTCAATGTCACAGCTGTTTGTACCATAATCTGTGGTGTATTTGATGGGGTTTTGCTTGGAAGTGTCAGATTTGTGAAGAAGCAAAGACCTTGATATGAATAGGCAAAGGTGTTGGTTGTAGGACAGCGTCAGCTGTCCTTCCAGATAATTGTTACTTGGAAATGGGACAGCAACAATATGTGGAGATATTTAGAAGTCTTCATCATATACCTCAGAAGTTCTCAGTATTCTATGTTCTCAGTATTTCTATGGTAGTTTTTTTAAAGTAAGGCTGAGATTTAAGGTAAACCAGAACCTCTCTTGAAATCATCAGGACATTATTTTGTTACTCCATATTCAGTGTTATTTTTTAGTGTATATTTGATCACGCCATCTTTGTTGTGTAATGGTTTTTGGGTTTTTTGTTGTTTTGTTTTGTTTCATTTTTAGTTCTTTTTACTACCTACGGGTCTTAGATGTATAGGATACACTGCACTATAGATCTGTGACTGAAGCAGAATTACTTCTATTGGACTGTCATGTCATGCTGGAACATCTCAGAGCTGTTAACAGCTCCTCGTTGAAGGAGCTTAGGAAGTAAAGCATTCATTGCTTTCTCCTTTCTGGGATTACCAAAATACAACAATGTAAAACATGAAGAAATTAAGTAACATTTAATATTCTGTGAATAGAGAGTATTTTATCAGAGAATGTGAAACAATGTAAAACCGCAGAGATTTGTGATACTGTGCATGCAGCAATCCCCCTATGTGCATAGAAATATTCAAAATACAGTGTTGTTTTGAAGTTGTAATGTGACCTTATTTGTTCATCTGTAGTTTTTCCTTTATGTTAAACTATGTTAAAAATGTGTTCTGAAGACACTTTATTCATCAGTGTATTGTCTTCACTCTTGTAAGTTATGCTGTCATCTCTTGGTAAAATCCTAGTAATGAGGGTAAGACATCTTCCAGCGTATGTAAATCTCATGCTTTTTAGGTAGCCTTGTTTGTAACTTGATTTAACTTGCATGGAAAGTGTTGCAATTTGTTTGTCTTCCCTGTGTTGTTATTTTCAATTTCATTGAAATTTATTACAAAGTACCTTTTGCCAAATGAAGATGGAGTCTAAAAGTAGCTTTAGTGTTCCGTAGTCTCTGTGTATTTCAGTTGAGAAAGGAGTCTTTTAGCCCATCCTGAAATTTTTACAGATCTGTGTGTTATTTTGCCATTCAGATCTTGGCTCTGACACTACTTTAGGGAAAATACTACATCTTTGCTGAGAGAGGATACCATTAGTTACTGGATTCACAGCTTAAAAAGCTCAAACAGGAATCTGCATGACTTGAGTAAATCAAAGATTAAAGGTGCTAGACCTTAACGTGCTGGAGAGATCAAAATAATCCAGGCTTTGTAATGTGGTAATGAGTGTCCAGCCAAAGAGAGGCCAAAATAATTCTGAGTTAAATGTTTGTAAACTCCAGTTTCATACTTACAAAGCTGGATTTCGGTATTTAAAAGTCTGTATGAAATGTACTAAATACAGAAACTCAAGGAGTTATTTAGGATCTAAGCTTTAGGAGCAGGCATTGTGATCCTTACGTTGTACTTTCCCTGGTAAGGACTGTACCAATGGATCCTACAGGTGCTGTAGTGGGAACTGACAGCTAAGTAATCTACCAGGTCAGAAACGATGCTGGAGTAGTTTGAAGTGTATGAGCTCTGTCTTTCAAACTTCTTTAGGAAACAGTCCACAGAGGCTTCTGAATGTGCGTAGAGGTTTAGAAATTCTTTTTTTGAAGAATATGCCTGACTTGTGGCATAATTTTCTTTTGGACAGATGTTTTTCACTTCCAGCATTAAAGTTTAGATACTAGATGAACATTCCAAATAATTCTTTATTTTAAATAGAACTAAGAAACTAAGCAGGCTAGAAAGTCTCAGCTACTTCCTAATGCCGTAAGCAGGTACAGCTGCAGCGAGTGTTCTGTCCTGTGAAATAACTTGTAGCAGGCAAGTGGATTAAGTGATTAATCGTATGTCTCATCTTTATCAGGGTGAGTTTGCTTGGGTTTTTTGAGTTGATTCTTTGTTTTCTAAATCAATGCATCCAACTCAGTAGGCAGTTCAAGTTTCTGTTGTTCTCTTCAGAATTTTTTGTTGGTTGATTTCTCTGGGTAGGTTTTGCATTTGTGAAGAGGAGGAACTTAACCATTCTCTTGACAGCATTCCTCAGTTTGATACTTCGTAAAAGTGCTGGTACCTTACGGAAGTGTACTGTACTGGTATAATTGTTTATCATCAGTAACTGTTCTTTTTTTCTTTTTAATGTTAGGACGTCTGGCATGGCTTGTCTATTTTGTGGGTACTTTTGTGGGGGGAAGATTAACATACACTAGTACTGATGAACACGATGCTCTGGATGGAGAATTATCCTGTCGGTAAGTATTGCTTGTCTTCATTTATTCATTTTTGGAAGTGTGTAAGTATCAGCAGACATTCTGAACTTGAATGTCTCAGTCTATGTCCCCTTTTTGGATGCTGGGTGTTTAAGGACTGCAGGACTTTGTGGGGACTGAGTCCACTCCAGTGACCGTGACCTTTCCTTTGTCATCATCCTGAGAGCGAAGGAGTCATTAGGGCTATCATTTCAAAATATTTCAGGGGAATGGAAGAGGCCTAAAGGCAAATATGTCTCTTACCATAACCAGTGTTTTGATATGCCCATCTAGCTACTAGTTTTTTGGTTTGGGTTTGGTTTGTTTTATTTTGGTTTTGTTACACATCTATGCAAGTATTAATTTTATTAATTGTGAGCTGTAGTTACTATTTTCTGCACTATTTCCTTCACATTAATTAGGAGTCTTGCAAGTGAAGGAGTGCAGAGGAGTTGCTGGTCATCCACTGAAAACTTAGGGTAACTTTTAGACTAGAGCTAGGAATAAAAAGAAGGCTCTAGATTTGAAACATGCTGTAATCTCCATTCTGCAAACTTTGGGGTAAGGAGGGTGCTAGGGATCGTTGTGAATGACATAGGTACTTCGTGGTAAGTGAAAAGAATGTGACAAACATTTCCTTAATCCTCGTTTACACCCAGCAGCATGTGAAAAAGGGCACGCGTGGTTGATCCTGGTATTTACACCAACTAGCTAACTCATGGGGAAAAAAAAAAAAGAGCAAACAGTCTAGAACTGGATAAAAAGCATTACATTTTCTCCATCATTTCTTGCCTTCCTCATCTACCCTGGGGCTGTGTGGTGTTAGCAGTCTTTTACTATGTTTTTATTAATAATGAGAGATTTTAATATCCAGGCTTACAAATGAAGTAGCTGCTGACTTCTAATCTAGTTACTATATATTTCAGTGTTGGGAAAGAGCAAGAATAATTTTTTTTTTTTGAATTGTTAGGGAGCTAAGATGTCAAGGAGTAGGTCGTAGAAGAACATGGAAATGGAATAAAGACATATGACCAAAAAAAAAAAAAAAAGCTTAAATACTCTTAGCTGATTAAAGGTGAAGTTAATTCTTTGAAATCAGTCCTGGCGAGGAGATGTGTACCATGTGGGAATTTATATCAGAAAATACTATTTACATACTTTAAGAGAGACACAATTGGGAGGAAACAAGACAGACAGTGCATCATAATGCATTTAAGTACTACATATAAGAATTTATTTGTGAGTACAACAGTTTCAATTTCAAGGGAACTTGAACATCTCTTACCCTGCATTTCCAGTTTGTGACCTGTGCTACTCAATTTTTTCTTTTTTTTTAATTGTGGAATTAATCCTCTAAGAGCAGAAAATATTTTACAAATTTGCCACAGCATAACATATCGCATCTGAGAAAAATTTCAAGTGACAAAGTAATTAGAAAAGCATTATGTTGATGTTTATGTTTAATAGTGGTCAATTAGCATAATTAGCATCTAAACAGAACAAAATCCTAGAAGATACTTAGGGAAACAAAAAATGGCTGATGGGTTCTTAAAGAAATTAGCTGTGACAATATCATTTAACTCGAAAGTTCATCCTGAAAATGTCTCTTCTTTTTCCGTCATTAAAGAGTTTTTCAGCTGGTATCTCTGATGGATGCCCAGTTACCGCAGTCTGTTAATGAAAAAGTGGAGCTGGCAATTCTGTGGTTCCTGGATCAGTTTCGCAAAACGTACGTGGGGGACCAGCTTCAGCACACCTCAAAGGTAAACGTCTGCTGTGAGCCATGACATCTATAGTAGGAAAGCCTGCAGAGAAATCGACCTGGAGGTGGGCTGGGTAGACGGGTAACGTACTGCTGTGTTGTCACCGTGCTTTTGAGTTTCAGCGTGCAAGGAGTTAATATTTTAACAGCTATGTTCATTAAACAATTTTAGGTTACTTTGCATTTCAATTTTTTATTTCAAACATTTAGCTGGATTCTGCTATATTGTGTTATATTTCACAGCTGGGTACACAAGATTTATTCTTTTAATAGTTCTGTTCTTTTGACAGTCATTTACGTGGTTTCCACTGTATTTCTCTCATTACTTGGCTTTTCTGCATTTTAAATAGGGAAGAGGGAAAAGTAAGATGCATTTTTGAAGAAGCAGCCGTTAATTCACCTTAACTGTAGGGGACAGTCATAATATAGATGTTATAAAGAGAATGTCAGTAAGATGAGATCAATTGATCTTGAGAAAGACTGAGAGAATTCTGTTGGAGCCCCAAGCAAATCTTTAGCAAGAATTGTGACAGTGACTGAGATCTGATTTTACTTCTGTAGTGCTGTATCCTTGCTTTCTAGTGAGTGGTACCAATCTCAAGAGTTCTTTTATCCCTTCGGGTTTGAACTGCACTTCAACTTTATTGAATGGTTCCTCACTTAAAATTAAAAATATAGTTTTACACTATACTGAATTTCTTTCGCATGAAAACAGTGTGTTCCTTACAATTGTCAAAGCTGGTTTGTTATTTTTAAATATGGTGCAGTGCTCTAATGCTAAGTTAGAGAGGGTACACAGTAGAAGTGTACTCCTGCTCCTGGTGTTTTCACTGGCAAAACTTCTAGCGATGGCAATTGAAAGGCTAGGTGGCTGCATTTGTTGTTACTCTGATCTCTGATTCCCAAATGATTCTGTCTTTCTGTCCAATTTTCATCAGTTTTGTGAGTTTTCATTTCAGTGTTGCGTAGTCTGACTGGCTGGGCTGTAACTGTGTGAGAAGCCCAGTCGTTGTACAGTGTTCTGCAAGAGATTGTTACAGGAGATTGAATAAGCACCGTGTCCTTCGCAGGGGAAGGCTGTGGATGCAGCTGAGTGTGGGTGAAGCAGTGCACACCTTGAGCTCACTTCTCAGGAGAAAAGAATGCAGAACTTGAACATTTTCTGGCCTAGAGTTCAGTACATCAGAATTTATCTGGCTCAGCAACGTGCTTTGAATAACCATAAGGCCTAGTGCTGTGATTGCATTGTGTGTGGAAGGTCAAGTGGTTACTTATTGAGTAAAATGCTGCCTAATGTTTTCCATTTGATTTACTGAAGAGCAATTAGATCAGGAAGAATTAGCTTTTACCCAAAGGGCTTGGCGGAATAGTGTAGGTTGAATTCAAGACAAGATTTTTTTGGTGGTGGTGATGGTGGTGTTTTTTTTCCCACTCAGTAAGTGGACATGAATCAAACTGTTAATGTATCAGATTCCACATTCTGCTTTTGGTTATGACCTGTGCTTTGCATGTGACCAGCCTAGGAAAAGTGAAAAATTTGCAAGGGCACGTAACCTAAATTCTGTTCGTAAATTCTAGACCCAGTCTAGCAACTCCGTAGTTGGTTACAAATGCATTTTCAAAATGTGCTTTTTTAATTGCTTGATTACAATATCACAAATATTACAGATATGTATGTATGTAATTGCTCTAATAGGCTTGATACACCAGGCTCTCATTCACATTGATGGAATCCTGCGGTCTGAGTCTCCTTATTTTGCCTCTTGCAACGAAAGCTGTGTAAATGCTTCTGAGCTCCCAGTTGTACTTCTTTTGTTTTTAGTTTCTAATAAAATGAGTTGTTTGTATACATCCTACAGTAAGGAGAAAAACAGAAGACACCGCTTGTATGATCAGTCTTCCGCTTTATCCTGCTGTAACAGCAAGTATAGCAGCAGATGGCATTCTACCCTCACAGTTGTAAATCCTTTGGTACAGCGTGTTGCTGGCAGGTATCTACAAATATGCAATAAAAAGGCTCGCGCTTGGAAGCAGAGATATCAGGCCTACATCAAGTGACTAACTTAATACACCTTCATATAAATATTCAGGATTGCTTGAATGGATTTATTTACAGAGTGTATAATGGAAATTGTGCATGCTTCAGCCATGTTGAAGTACTCTTCAGGAATGTCCCTCTATCTGATCATACACTTGCGTGCAGAAAAACAGGCAGTGGTTACGGAAGGCTGAACAGTTGAATGAAATTGTAGAACAAGTTGTATAAATATATTTATTTTGTTCATTAATTAACTCATATTTAAAAGTGAGCATACTTGAAAAGCAAGCTGGCTACAGAAGGACTTGTCGGATCAGCGGCCCAGCCCAGCTCGTTCTGCAGCCCGCCCACCCCCTGCTGCTGGCAGCTCCCCACCACCCAGCAGCCTGGCCCAGCTCTGGGCTTGCACCCATCCCTCAGCAATAACCAAACCATGGGTGAGCTATTTAACGTTGTCTGAGCTGTATCCAGCATACAAGGAGGGTAGTGCAGTGCTTACTCAAGTTATGGCAAATGATTTCATGCCTTTTGATACATTGGCTGAACACAGTCCTGCGAATGGCAAGAAATACCTAGCCTGGCTTTCCATTTTGATAATGGAATTTGAGAATGGGTTTCAAGATGTACTAAAAAATGATGATTTTTTGGGCAATTTGCAGCTCGGTTTTCAGTCGGCATAAGTACATTACCTGAGAATTTTCAAATGGAATGCGTAGAGTTGCAGTCAGACCTTCAAAGAAAAATGTGATCGTGTCTCTCTACTAGACTTCTGTGGGACTCATCTTACCAGAGAAGCATAGCCCTCGCTTCACAATCACACCTTCCTCACATCATCGCTTTTTGGCAGTACATACATTTGGGAACATTTGTTTTCAAGGATGTAGCTCATGAAGAGTAAAATTTTACCAAAAATCTCTAATGAGCACCTTGAGAACTCACCAAAAGTTGCCACCACTTCCATTGAACCAGACTGATGCATTAGTTTCACAAAAGCAAGGTCAGATATCCCACTGGTTTTATATTTCTGTTGCTCTCCTTTTTATAAATAAAAAATAATTTTAAAAATGTTAGTTATGTACATCCACTCTATTATAAATTTTATGTGTGGCCCCAGACAATTCCTCTTCACTCAGTGCAGCCCAGGCATACTGAAAGGTTGGGCACCCATGGCTTAGCTGGTAAAAACCATGCTTAGGGGAAAATGAGTCCTCCCGGGTGTGTTGTGCTTTGTGTTGACCAACCGCCGGTACGGAGTGTTCTGTTATTTCAGGCTTTTATTTTAACCTCCTGTGTTTCAAGTAATTCATTACAACCTCTTTAAATGGAAAACAATATCAGTACTAAGAGTGACAGGAATTGCAGTATCTTAGAACATGAGGAGGTGGCAGAGAAGGCTGCCTGCTGTCCCGGCAGCGTGGGGAAGCGGAGGGGTTAGTGCCCTTCCCCTGCCTGGCTCGCACTGCAGCGGTGTGTGGCTCCCTCCCAGGGCCAGGCTGGCTGGCAGCTCGCCGTGCAGCAGGTCGCACTGGGCTCCCTGTCTCCAACTGGCAGCGTGAATCGTCAAGAGTAAATCCAGCTGGGACTTGCTGGATACGTTTTGCCGATTGATGTTTCATACAAAATTCAACTTAGCTAAGTTAATGAATAAAATTTCTTAACTTGAAAAAAGTTTAACACTAAGGGGTCTGCATGACCTGAAGTCCTGGTTCTAGAATTGTGGCTTTTAGCAGTGTTCTGTTCAGCTTTTTGTATCTGTACAACTTACAATGACATTATTTCAGAGATTGTTTTGGTTGAAGACTTTTCAAGGTACAGTTAAGTTGTTCCTATAATGTGCTTTTGAAAAATAGATGCCTATAGTAGTGAAGTTCTTATTGTTAGATCCTTTGCATCTTCAGGTTTGGTGTGAATGCTTTTAGTTGGTTAAAAAAAGAAAAGATTAAAAGTAGAAATATTTAGTAAACTATGACAGTGGTTCTATTTAAGAGAAATAAATTGCATTAAAAATGTTATGGCGTTACATAGGCTTTCGAGTTAGGGCGTGGAACTGTGCGTCGTGTCATTCACACTCTGTTCTTTTCACTCTAACAGTTGAGAATGTTACCTTGAGTTTTGCAGTTGCCATGTGCACTTCCTACAGCATGCGGCGCTGTGGAACCGGATCGATCCCTGCCCTTCGCTGTCGGCCTTCCTGAAAGTGAGGTCAGACCTGGAAGGTACTCACATGGTAGATGAGGGAGGGCAACATGGTGAAAATAGCGTCAGGAACAGAAAGTGCTTTACGCCGAGCGGTGCTCTTAGGCAGAGCCTGATTGAAGAGCTTTGCTGGAGTTCTGTTTTCAGCTTTTATAAGCAAAGCAATTTTTAGAAAATCTCACCCATGAGCAGAACAGTTAAGGTTGCAAGGTTGGGTTTTGTAGATGAAAAATAATTTATTGGTATTTCTTTAAGTAGCTTAAAACTTTATTAAAATGCACTTAGGTAAACTCTTTTGCTCCCCCAGAAAGCAATTAATGGTTCTCTGTTCTACTCTTTCCAGTCGGACAGTAGCCCTAATGTGTTTAGAGCATTCTGCAGGTCTCTTTAATATGTACCAGGTGGCAATAGTTTGAGGGATACCTCCAAAAGTGGAGGTCCCTGGCAGTAGGGCGTTCCACTGAGCCACGCTTTTGCTTTGCTTCGGCCTTAAATAAAAGTGGTAGGGACTCAAGGCAGAAAAGTAAGAGTTATAATCCAGAGTCTTCTGTTTCTGGGAAACAGCCCCATGTAGCAATGAGGAAGAGGGAGCTGGCATTTCCTTCGGCATCAGTTGAGCAATCCGTGGAATCGGGTTTCTTTGTAACACTAGGGCAGGTAAGAGTACGTGACCTACCAGTGTGGATTAATGGTTCATGAGGAGTGTGGGGGATGCAAATGGAACTTCTTACTGTGTCCTGTGTTTTGTTTTGTTTTAACTAAGGTGGTGAATATGAAGATGTTACTCCATTAACGTTTAGGATCGCATCTGTATATGTTTTTAAAGCTTTTAAATTACAGACTTGACATGTGAGGTAGATCTGCATTATGATTAAAAAAAATATCTGGAGGGTTTAAAATTTAGACTACAATGTGTTTAGAGGGGAGGAAAAATATCATTTCCTTGCTATGTTATTTGCAGTAGCTGAAAGCAAAAAACACGTGTAACCTGGTATCATCTAAACAGAACAGGGGTTTGTCTTCTAATGCATACCTTGTGTTCTGTTGCCTTATGTTAGCTTGGTATTTCTTCCATATATGTATATTTGATTGCATTGCCTGCAGACACAGAAGCATGACCTAGCCAAAAAAAAAAAAAAGTTACAACAAACAGAACAAAACCCAAACCTATAAGAATTTCACTACTTTCACCTGTGCAGGTTAAGACTCAGAGATCTGCAGGAATCTCACTGACTTCAGTGGGGATCTGTGCAAGTAAAGGTGTTGGTCATGGTGCCTCTCATAAAAGGTCCTGGGTCGTAGTGCCTTTGTGATTAATGATGTCTTAACACTTATGAGTGATTACCCTTTTCTGAGCTGTAAAATATATATACTGTTTTATTTCATTACGATGAGGTGAAGACCACAACGCTGACAGGTGGTGGAAATTAGCAGGCAGTTTTGAAATTGTTCTGCGCGCTAGAAATTAGATCTCATTTTAATTCAGCTTTTCCAAACTAGTAAATGAGGTTAATGCCATACATATTCAGCTGATATGGATGAAGAAATTGATATAAAGTAGATCAACATAGCTACAGGGCTACTTTAATTTATAGGTAAAGAGGCAGTGATAAATGAAAGTAATGTAGTAGTGGTCACTAAACTCCTCAGCCATCAGGGATTCAATAGTGTTAGCTGCTCATTAAAGGCATGGTTGGGGTACATCAAATAGGAATTTAAGCAGAAATAGCCAACTAACCCTTAATTATCAAAACATAGAAAATACTAATTATGCCTTAATTAGCTTTTCTTTTAATGTACTGAAATTGTTACTTTTTGTGTAGCACAAATGGATAGTTATATCAACAATAAATAGGTTGTTTTAATAACTTTCTTTCACCTCTGGGAAAACCACACTCCAATTTTTAATATGCAATAATGCTTCTCTCTAGCCTGTAGGAGATGGAAATTATTAAGTAGCTTTATTTTTTGAAGATTTTACAGCAGCTTTGGGAAGAATTATTTCACCATGCATCAATTATTTTTAATTGAACTGAATATTTTTCAGATTGCATGAAATGCCTCTCATTTAAGTTTAACATTTAGAGTTTGTTAAGGAAGCATTGTAGTGAGAATTGGGTACAACTTACTTCCATGACATTTTCTGGGAAGAATAATGAGTGGTTGGTTCAGAAGAAAAATGTTCTCACTGATGTTCTTCACTTCCCTGAGCCAAACCTCGTGTTATTGTTCCATAGGTACCTTCTGCTCTGTGAGGCAGCACGATCCTCCTCCTCTGATGCTGGGTCCAGTCCCCTTGCAGGCCCTACAGGAAAGTGGGGATTGACTGTAGCGGGGCCTGGATCCATCTGGTACTGATGAAAAACAGTTCTTGCAAAATCCTTTTCCTTTTGAGGCGGTCTGTAGCCATAATGTTGTATGTGCAGAAAGGAATGGCCCAAGTGGGACTGAGATTTTATCAAATACAAGGATAGCTTTTTTCAGATAAATGGTGGGAAGGAAACACTGCATAGGACTGGTCGTGAATGCTTCACAATTCAGGTGGCTCTCCTCGCAGAATTAAATAGAACACAATTAGTGGTCCAGGAATCAAAGTGAGCAGGTGGCATGCTGGTTGGTGGTCAGAATATTGCAGGGGGTTTTCAAAATCTGTACAGCTGGTACAAACATCCTGTCTAAGAAATCTTGCTAACAATTGTTCTGTAAATCTTCTAAACAATTCTAACTGCAAAATTGAGCAAGTGAAATATCAGGCTTACATACAGAACTTGAGAGGTTACAAGATAGTGCCTTGGATTTCAAAAAGGTTTTGCATGTTTACACGCGCTCCTTGTTCAGGACGGTCCATGTGCTGTTGAAAGATAAGACTGGAATGGACAAATACTGTTGTACCATTTGTCAAGCAAATGCTTGGTGATTTCAGTGTTACCTTTAAAGAAAAATCTTGCTTCCAAAGCTTTACAGAGCAAAAATTAGGACACTTAATATTTCTTGAACTGTACATCCATCTTCCAGCATGGAGACAACCACAAAACCAATCAGATCTGTAGCTCACACTTAAGGTTGGGATCGTTTTGTGGGATTGTAGTTGCTAGTTGGGCTTAGAAGAGTTCAGCATTCACAGCTCATCAGTTTCTTGGGCAAAAGAATTGGTAATTTGTCCAAGTATTAGTTATCAGAAAAAAATGTTCCTTCATGTGAATGTGCATCACTTTGGTCCCATCCTCTTTGAGGATCTGACATTTATTGACTGATTTATTTTCTAGAAAGTTAGAAACCAGCAAGAACTTGCACAAGGAGATTTTACTCAGATGGGTCTCCTTTCAGTTCCTGTCCTTCCATGGGTAGAGGGAACTTTCAGTTCCCTTTATTCAATTGCCCAAAAGTGGGACAAGCTGAGTTAATTGGGTCACTGCTTATAAAAATGTAGGCAGTTTGGATTTTGGCTTGCACTGACAAACATCTTGCTCCATGTGAAAAATAATCGGATTTCCTTTGAAGAAATATAACACTTGGAAGTTTCTTTAAGTACTTAGTGCCAAATTGGTTTGCGCTTCTGTTTTTAAAAAAAAAGTAGGACTGACCTGTAAAGTGAGGAATTGTATTCATGGGACTAGGCAACAGTTCTTATTCACAGTGCCTTGGCAGACTTGATCACAATACACTGTGCCTATTTGAGTACTTTTAGGAATTTCTTTGTCAAATGTCTTCGTAATTTGGAAATTCTGTGCAGTGAAGAATCAGTCAGAGCATAAAGACAAACACTAAGGGCGATGCAGAGTCATAAGCTCTGAGTTTCCTCATCAGGCTGAGTTTGTGAAGTATTCTTTATTTTAGATGTCTTCAATTCTGTCGTTTTTTTACTTGGTTGTTTTACACAGGAATCAATACACTTCTCTTGGACTGTGCAGTGTTTTCTATGTTTGCTTGCTTTGTTCAGTTTTCTATTTTCCCAAATTTTTAAAAATACCCCTAGTCGTCTTCCTTCTCTCGTGATGGTATTTAAAAACTAAACCCTCAAGTATTTGTTTAAGCTGCTGTGTGTTTGCTGTTGAGTTACGTATGCCCATCTCTTACTGACTTGTTTGCTTTTGGCCCGTTGCTCGTGACAACTACAACCTGGACCTTTGTACAGTTATTTAATCTCATGTTTGCAATTTAAGCATTGGTTTCAAAGTGCTGTGCTATTTTATTTTATAATTTTACAACAGAAATCCGGCAATCTTAAAAATAAATAATTAGCATAGTTCTGCACTTGGCTGTAACTGAGCTTTATTTTGTAGCTGCTAATAAAGGCACATTATCATGTTCAGGCATTGCAATTATCACTGAAATGTGTATGTCCATTAACTGCAACATTAGGCTGAGGATATAATTACTGTCTAGAGCCAATGTCTTTGTGAAGTTACAGCTACCATGCTATTAAGCTATAAGCAGTGTTTGTCAACTAATATGTAAATGATTCGGAATGGATACGATCACTTGCGGACTTAAAAACTAATCCTACTTCCACTACAAATTATTGACTTAAGTCTTTGGCAAATACATTATTGGGTTGTTTGGATGTGATTATAATTTATTATTTGAGAAACTACTATTTTTTTTAAATAACAAGTGCCTAGAAAAAATTGAACTGATAGCAAGTGGAGGGAGAAGTTGTGGTAACAGCAAAATGCTGATAAAGCTGTTGTATGTCGCAAAGGGATCCATATGAGCTTTTTTTCCCTTTAGTTGTTTGCTTATAGTGGAGCTGCATTTCAGGCAATTTAGCATAACAGTTTCATTATGGGGGAAAAAATCAAAACCTGTTGCATGCTCTAAGAAAGGAATAAGGAAAAGGCTTTGCTAAGAGTGGTACAAGGGTATCTCAGAGAGAGCTGAGATGGAGTCTGTTCGTTGGCTTGCTGTCTGACAAAGCCTAGTATTTATGCTGACAAAAGAATCTGAAATTTCCTGTAAAGTTAGGTTAGTTAGGAATTCTCATGAATTTTCTGTTCTGCTGCCTTGGGATGTGAGCAGTAGCCATCAGTCTGCTTACCTGGCTCAGAAACTGCAATCTGGAGAGTGCAGCTGGAGGGATACGTGTTAAACAGCATCTCATCTTATTTTGAGTGCAAGTAGATTCAAAATACAGAGGAACTATTACATTGTTTAGTGACTTTTATATAGTCTGATATAATTCCTTTTTCCATCTTAGAAAAGGAGTTTCAGATTTTTCATCCATGTGCATGTAGTCTTTGGCTTACCTGTGTCTGTTTTGTCTGTGACTGGACTCTGTTGTCGTGGCAGTACCTGTGTTTTCTGTCCACCTCACTGACTGCTGGGTTCTGTCTGATAACTCCGTTTCCATTCCACCTCGAGCAGACTGAGTAACTTCTGCCTGCTGCACCTTCCCCCTTCTGCTGTGTGTCCCGTAGCAATGAGCAAGGAGGGGTGAGTAGCACATGGGGCATCTTGGGGAAGAAAAAACTGGCTGTCTTGGCTCTTACTCATCTGAAGTCTATCGGCTTCGTTATTTTTATGTTGGCCCCTAACCCTCATTATTTCATTATTTAAGTAGCTTAATGAATTAATTTCACAGACCTTGCAGTAAGTAAATTAACCGTCCGAGTTCACAGCAGAGTGAATGATTCTTTAATATCAGGCTGCTGGAATTTTTATGACTCAAGTTAAACTTAATTATGAAATTGAATATTTGTTTAATTCAGAGAGGAAAAAATAGGCAAAATAACTTGATAAGTATATCTAAAGAAAAAAATAAAGTCTAGGAGGCTAGATTACTCTTGTTGGTTCTGGTGAGCTACGCTTCATTCCATTTGGGTGCAGTGTTCATATTCTGCATTGGTCAAAAATAAAACCAACAAACTTTTAGTCTTGTTTAGTGTTAGCTGATCAGATGCTTAGCATCTCCTTAAAATTACATCAGAGCTTTATTCAGTTACCAGTGGATATATGTTACTGAAACCGTCCTGGAGATGTTCCTCTAGGTAGCTTGTTGCTGTAGGTGTGCATGGGGAGTGTGTGTTCGAACAGCAGTGTCCTGACACAGGCATTGGTCTGGAGCACCAAGTTACGTTCACTGTAGAGATTTCTTTCTGAGGCAATATTTTCCCCAAATAGCAGTCTTTCCAAGGAGCTTTATGTAGTGATGTTTCTTATGCATTCATATGAAACAAGCAAGATAATTAAGTAGATCAACTGCAAAATCCCCTTCTTTGTGACCTCAAGGTCAATTGTTTTTGACCTTACAGAAGAGCTGTTCCTGACCTGCATTAAGTGCTGCGCAGGAGCTGTCAGTCTCTCCGGGTGTTCTCTGCTTATTTTGTTAGGCACAAGTTCCAATACAATCCAGAATTGTGAAGGACATTCTGTTTCTCCTTTTGTTCTCCCCTCATATTGCTACTGTTTTCCTCCTTAAGCAGGATTAGGCAGCTTGCATTTCAGTTCTGATGCTTTATTCACAATTTGCATGGAAAGACGAATGCTGATCCTTCAGAAATGAAGAGGGCAGACAAGCATTGTGGAGCAGCGTGTACGAAAAACTGCGTCCCTTTCCATCAAGCTGTTGTCACCTGTCTATCCAGTCTGACCCACAGCATGTCACTCCTGCTCTGGAGGAGATAAAGTCAATAGAGCTGCATTGCTCAGACCTATTTCCTGCAAAGCTGCAGCAGTCAAATTCAGGATATGGCATAAGAAGCCTTTTGGGGTTTGAGATATAAATGAGGCTTCAGCTACTTCCTTTATCTTGCAGCTCCTTTGATCTGGAAACTTTCCAGGTTGATGAAGTCATCAGATTTCTGAATCAAGTGTTTCATTTGGACTACCCTTGGCTTTACGTGCCTTCTGCAAATATAAATGGCCTGACACGCTGAGTTTAGCATCGTAAGGGAAATATCCTTATCATTGTGTTTAACAAAAAAAAAAAAAAAAAGAGTTGAAGGATTTCCTCTGAATAAGCTGTGATGTTGTACATGTCCTACCTTTAGCATCTATATGAAAATAACTTTGCCAAGGAAGGTTGCTCTGTAGAAATCGTATTTTGCTCATTCAAGGAAAGACTTTCCAGCATGCACTCCCTCTTCACTTGTGTCCATTCATGGCTCATTGTAGCATTTTGGTAATGCCTGCACAGTCTTGTCCCAGTGCTTGCATCAAATTTGGATGCCTTCTAGTGAATTAAGATAATTAAGATGTTCCAGGCAAAATTGGATTTAGTGAAAGTTGCTGCCACCAAATACCAAAAAAAAAAAAGCCAAAAACGCAAAGCAAGTTATATGAGATAGGTCTGATGTTGACGGTGTTTTGTCTTGCTCCCACTGTATTCCATTAATGTAAATATTTCCAAGGAGTCCTGTTTTTTTCCTTCCTCATTTATGATCTACCTAGGTTGTACGTAGTGTTACTAAGGTCAAAAACCAGCCATGATGAGGTTCAAATTTTACATCCGGATTTCCAAATGCTTTTAACAGTGTTGCCTCCTGCTGACTCACAGATCAGCTGTGGCCTCTCCAGTCTCAGGAACCTACTGGTAATGTGAAATGGGTATCGGCTTCATCTTTAATGTTACTCAGTGCAGCCTTTTAGCTCTTTAAACACTTCCCAGAATAATGAAGCCATTTCTGTAGTGGTCTGCGCAGCTATGGTATACAGTCTTATGCTTCTGTTAATTTGAGCTTTTGTTTCCAGTTAATTGAAGGGATCTAAGGACACTGAAAAGGTAATAGAGTAGTTAATTCCCAGTCAGAGTTGGAGACAATAAATAAAGTTGTTTGGTAGTTGGTTATCAGATGATCACTAATTCTGTGCAGGGAAGTTTCCCTTTTTCTCTTGAGATTTTAAGGTTTGCTCTATGATCAGAGAATCTCCATGAGAGAAGGGTTCAACTTGATTTTAGTTTTTGTGACCGTTGCACTTAGTCCCTCTGATCAAATGGTGAACGCATAATAAATTCCTAAAACATACTTTTTCTAGAGAATGTACTTTTTGAGCTAAGAACACAGAAAACCACCTGTTCAAAATGCTTCTCCAAACGTAGGAGGCATTACTTTCAGAGCAGCCCTTCTCTATAGGAGGAATCACAGAATGCTTTGGACAGGAAGGGGACCCTAAAGCTCATCCAGTTCCAGCTGGCACTGAATGGACTCCCAAAACAATTGAATGGAGTTGATAAGAGAATTATTTAGCCTAGCAGAACTTTGAAATTTTATTCAGAGGTGGGCTGGTAAAGGTGAGCAGGCTGAGGGAGTGATGAAATCTGATTTTTAATTCTTTCCACTAAATATATGGATCACGTGCACTTTGCATCCCAGTTTATTGTACAGATAGGAAAAGCAGTAAAATTTTCACTGATATGCCAAATGTCTTGATCATCTTACAATTTAAGAAATTCCAAATTTGACAGGGAAAATATTGTCTAAAAAATAATAGCGATGGAGACTTTTTCCTTGGATGTAATTGACTTTGGAAGCCACAATCCAAAGAGCATACAAGACATGTAGAAGCCTGGTATTAGAGGTGTATGATTTTTCTCTCCAGGAGAAGGAAAATTAGTACTATGTTTACTGCTTTCGTGTTGCACAGAAGACTGGAATCTGGGAAGTCTTGCTGCAAACCAGCCTACCTTGGGTCATTCTTCTCCTTAGGGAGGATTTGGTTTGGCACCATCAGATCCAGGGACTGCTCCTAAGAGTCCAGGTGGCAAGTCAACGTCTTTCAGCACACTTTCCATCCCAGCAAGGTAGACCAGTGAGGATTATTTTCTAAGCAACAGGAGCTGAGCAATTTCAGTTCAGGTGTTTGTAGTAGGGTTGATGTAGATAATTTGAAGAAGCCTGCATCTTCAGAAAGTTTTTCAAGGCATTGGCATAAGCTTATTTTTGCAAGGCCACACTGCTTGGAAACCTTTTTGCTTATGTTCTATTGACAGTTCTGAATAATTTTACAGCAAGAACGTGTTGAAGTTTAGGAATTCCCATGGTATAATGATGTCTTCCTTAAGTAGAGTCTTTTGCTCTTCCTTCATACAAAATATTGGATTCTGTAACTTTGACTAATGAGGCTCTTCTGAAAGTGTTTGTAGCATGCTATGAGATCAATGGTTTCAGCAGGGATCAGGTTGGAAAGAGCTGCTTTTTCTGGTTGTACTGCCCCTGACCTTGTCTATGGTCGTGGATAATTTTCCAAGCAATATATATGACAATTTCTGATTTTCTTGCAGAAAGTGACTTCACCAGTAAGTTTTCATGAACTAGAGATTCCAACATTTGTAGGAGTTGCAGTGCACAGAAATGATTTTTTCCCTCCACGCACACTGTTGGCTCAGTCTTCTGTGAGTGAGTGAGATGCATTGTTTCCTATTGCTGCTGTGAAAATGCCATCTTCCATTAGGGAGACATAAATTCTGGATGTGGATTTTCTAATGGTCTAATGCAGACCTGAGGATCTCATATCTGTCTATACCATCATTCAGACTTCTTACAGCGTTCCACATTTTCTTACAAGTTGTTAAACATATAATTATTTTGAATTTTTTTATAAGTAAACACACATTCTTTTGAATTATAACAGAACACTAATTTAATGTACAGTTATCTAAAATAAATCATCACTTACCAGCTCACAGGAGTCAATCAGTTATTGCTAGGTCAAGGGAAGGATTTTGCAATTTTCACTGATCAACAACCGCAGAGAAAATTCACTGGCAGTTCTGCTTCCTTCCACCTATTTGTCTCATGCACGTAGGCATCTCTGTCTTTCCTTGCAGATTCCTGTAATAGTGTATGACTGTATGTAGCTTTTTGAATCACAGAGGAATTCATTCTTACCATCCTTCAAATTATTGCAAATGATCATTGGATATTCAAAGACAGTTAAGTGAGAATGGCCATTTGTTTTGCTGGACTTCAACTCTCCTAATATTCATATTTTCATTATTCTCGTGCAAATCAGAAGTTTCTAAACTGTAAGATCGTTTGCTCTGTCAGTCATTTTTGAAATTCATTGGTGATAGAATACTGCTGATTTCCTCAAGATCATCAGCTACTCAGAACCTTGCTGGCTTCTTTAATGTTCCCCCTGGCAGGATGAAGATAACAGTTGTCGCATATGAGGAGGGTTCGAACTGCGCAGCCTCACCAACTGCCTGTAGGTTGCATTGCCCTTCTGCATGAGTGAGTTTTGAGTGACATCTTTTACTGTAGCTAAATTTAGCATAGGACCAGGATTGCTCCTTAAAGCTGCCGGTACCCTTTGAAGCTAAGGGGAGAAGGTGTTCTCCTAAACAACTGGCATTTAAAAGGAGTTTTTATTTTGTGAAGTAAATTATCAGAATAGGAGAGTAAGTTTATTATTTATACGTGCTAGTGCTTGTCATCATCCTTTTAAAAGTAGGGAGCTTTCGTTGCATATGTCCTGCAATCTGCCATTTTCTTTGCAAATAAATAACATCTATTGGGATCGATACCGTGTGTTACAGCTGGAGAGTCAGCAGAGGGAGCACAAGTTAACAGAGAGAGTTATGCTCCATGTGACGGGCTCACGATGGTAATGGCTCCAGTGAACAAGCAGTGAATAATCAACTACTTGTTTGCCTTGTATTCTTGAAAGAATTAATCCCAGTAATGCTTTCATACCACCAACTCGGTTACCCTTTACTGTAAACTATGTAATGTTACTTGTGGAAGCAGACAGAAGCTGCGGAGTAGAACTGAGCTATGATGCATAGGGTTGTTTTGTGAACCTTAGCTAGTGGGGTGTGAATAGTTGCATTACTCTTAGCAGCTGATTATGAGGCAGTTTGACTTCGTTATAGTTTACCTTTTGCCTTCTCCATTGCCCGATAGGGAAGTGCCTTGTGCAAATAAATGCTTTCCATTCACCTCTGGAGGTGCTGGGGGAGGGAAGCAGGTGGGTGGAGGCTGGTCACTGTGCAGTGTCTTCACCTTCAGGTTGGTGGCATTGAGCTTCCTACTTTCCTTGATGCTACTTTGGCCCAAAACAAGTGAGAAAAACATGTTTCATTTTTAAGCATTCTTAACCTTAATAGTTATGATGAGTTTTTTCAAATCTGTGCATCTGAGATGGCATTAATAATTCACGTGTGTTTCATTATAAAAAGAACAAACTGTCTGTGTAGTCATTAAATCCTTACTTGGCTAAGATCATCAAAGTTTAGATGACCTAATACGGTACATCATTGGGATCATAATATGCTGTTGAAAAAAAATACCTTGTGATTTAGTTTTGATTCTGACAATACTCAAAAGGATTTGTTATGTCTTACAGACCTTTCTGCAAACTACTAATGGGATGAACACAATATATCACTTTTATAATAGTGAGCTATTAAAGGCAAACATAAAGCAGTCTGAAGCCCATAAGTGCTGCCAACAGCTCCTGCTTTAATGAATTCCCTTTTAGATGTCCATTAAATGCTCATGGCAAATGTACTCATAATGGAAATGGCAAATCTAAATGGGTAGATATGAATAATCCATGGAGTTTAAATTCTGTTTATGATCATCTTCACATTTAGTTTTCAAGACAACGCAGTTTAGTTTTCATTACAGTTTGGAATAAAGAGGACAGGGAGTAATTGATTGCTTCAAGCAGATTAAAATCAATGGGTTGCTTTTCAAAGAACCCGTTCAATGCAGTAATTTCAACTTTAAACATTGATTTAGGAAACTCTACACAAAATGTTTTGTGCCGTGTGAACTTTTATGTGGAAAGACTAATACTAATTTTATTTCTATATATCTGTATATAGAAATATATAGAGGTTGTTATCAGTATGTGCATGAGAAAATAGTGATCTATATTAAGTCATTTTGATATTATTGCACTCATATAATGAATCAATGAGATTCCCGTCATCATTGTAATACTGTTTGTAACCCATTAGCACACAGAAATTACAGCCCATCATACATCATTACTGTGATTGAGGCTTTATTACCATATTCTCAAATTGCTTGCTTGCTATAAAACTAAATAGACACCAGACAACTATAGGTAGACGATAGACTGTGCATTATTGTACTGGAATAATGAAGGATTATTGTAGCATAATGGGGCACAACTTATGAGGAAAATAAACGTGGCAGCAGAGGAGGACTTGAGTGTTTTTAATGTTTGTTGATACTACTTTAAAGGTCAAATATATTTGTTATGATCAAGTTACTGTTTCCTTATTTCATGAATCATACCCTTTTCATATTTCAAATAGGCCTTCTCTTCTATCTCAGCATTTAAAACCCGGGAGCTGCACTGCAGCATTCACCTCCAGAGACAGATTGACGACTTTCGCCGTGTTGGTGTGGCTATGGAGGGGTGGGGAGGTAGCAATTAAGTTTAATTATATTGTGCCAAAAAGAAACAGGAGAAAAACTACACCAACAGACATCAGCTGATAAGAACTGATTAAATTCTTCAAACAGACCGGAGGCAAAGTACACGTTAGGAATTTTAGGAGCCATAGTGAAAGATCTCAGGATACCTTGAACTCAAGAAGAAAAAGCTCAGTTTGGACTTTGGGAACTTAACAGTCCCTCCTAACAGAACTGGAGACATTTTCTATACAACAGGAGAGCTCACGGGATGTTCTCAAGGTAACTTATGTGGCCGTGTTCTTGCTTGCTTACTTCTCTCCCAGCTTGCTTGCACCCCCTTTCTCCTTAACTGCCTTCCTTGCTGCTTCTTTCACGATGAATTCCTTTGGTGGTGAATCTCTGTAGTGACTTTGAAATGTCACTGGAGCTAATTCATTCATAGAACTACAGCTTCTATTGTGTAAATTGCAGGTATTCGATAACTGGATTTGTTATGGTTAGGCCAGGTACGCACCGTGTGGCTGAGGAATATGGAAACATTCCGTTGCTGAAGGGGTTCCCTGTCCCTTGTGCGTCAGTAGGACGTGCAGGCCTTGGTTATGTGCAAGTGCCACGTTATTAGTGTCCATATACATCAGCCCTAATTTGAGGAGGTAGGTAGAAAAATGGACATTATCAGCCGTAGCGAAGAAATAATTAGCATTTCTCAGAGCTTGTGGTCACGTGGTGAGAAACAACAGGTCCTTGCAGCACACAGAAAGGAAAACAGGAATGTGACTGTGTACCTATGTGTCTGGGTATATTAACTCATCACTAGACTTGACCAAGTGGCTGCTGAGTGGTGGTGAATCTTCTTCATGGTTACCCTTCTGTGGCTCCACTGGGATCCCAAGGATTCAGCTCTGTGCTCCTAACTCCCGTTTTTACCCTTGTGTCACTGTAGATGTCTTGATCCTGGTAACCGTTATTAAAAACGGACATCTAACATCTCTCTTTTGGAGGAATCATATAAATAAATTCACTTCATTGGCCAGTACTAATACTTGCTGTCATCCCAGGAGCTTTGTTATCATCTGTCCCGTTAGATGAACAGAACTGAATGAGTTGAGAAAAAGAGAATCGAGCAAAGTTCATTTTTAAAAACTGTGCTGCTGGTGTTATATCGTAAATGTATGAAGTGTGGTTGAGAATAAAGACGTGTCATCATTTCTGATTTTCTTGGGTTGGGTGTTGTATTTGAAAAATAGTCTAGGTTTTTAGTCAGAAGGTTGAGTTATAAGTGTTTACTTCTTTGTATGACTAGTACATACCTGCTGGCTTTGTGTGAATAGGGCAGGTCTGAATACCTGGGAGTCTGTAAGTGGTGATGCAGTGGCTCGTGTAGGTAGTCCAGCATTTCAGAGTGTACTCCCATTAGCTCTGCCAACACCCTAGTCAAAGTAATGTCAGATTAGTAAGTAGATAAGGTGCTGGACTCAAACATATCTTGACTCAGGGCTTTCTTAGCACACACAGCTGTTTGATTTCTCCTTTGTCAAACTCATTTCTGATTTTAGCATTGTCAACCCAGCAGGATTTCTAACTGTCAGGCTCAGATGGGTACATTTTGAAGGTAAATTAGATTCCTTAAGGTCCTTTATTTAAAGTAGTGCTCACCTGCCTGCCAGTCACTTAATCATGACTCAATCCTATTTTTATTAAAAATTTGTTTTAGCAGCAGAGTAATGCTTCAACTGTACAAGCAAGTTATTTTACAAAAAGAAAAGTTTTGGTTTTTTTTTTTTTCAATTATGAAATTTTGTTTTCCAAGCAGGAAAATGTAAACAGCCTTTTAACTTTTTGCTGTTCTATGTCTTGCTATCCTGCCAAACAAATACTGCTTTCTCACCAGAACAGTTCGTGACCGTACCTCTGCATACAGGTGGAACATCAGTGTATGTGCTCTCACACCTTGTTCCCTGTCATCTCAACTGTGTGAGTATGAATGTAAGGACAAGGTACTTGAAGCTGAATTTAATTTTTTTTTTATAACAAAGTTTTTCTTAACGTGTTCTTTCAATTCCTGCTCTGTCCTTCCCTATCACTGAAGTGTTCAGGCTTGGTCACCTCTCCTGAGCAGGCAATCTGACTGAACACAGTTTGTTTGCCTGTGTTGTGGAAAATACAAGTACATTTTCTTTCCTAATTTAATATCTCCATGTCCTTTAAGCCACATACTTGATGTGAGGAGGAAGACAATCTTTGGGATTTTCTTCCTAGAAAAGTGTTGATATACTTGACTACGGATATGTGGAAAAGTGTTAGCTCTATACTCTCTGGGAGGATCAGATGGTTCTTTGTCTTCCTACACAATGACGAGTGTTGAACACAGACAGAAAAAGGTCTTCTGTTCTCTCAGAGAGTTGTATGGCAGCATCGCTGCAATGAAAGAATGATATCCAGAGCTGTCTTAACTGTGGCATGGATTTGATTCTGCTCTCTTGAAATCTCTCTCCCTGTGTGTGCTTATTTATAACGATTCCAGCATGGGCATCCAGCTCTTGAATTTGTATTCCTGTATTTGCTTTCTCAGATGACAGGTTACAGCAAAGAAATTTTCTCCCTTGTCTTTAAACAGAAACGTTTGACAGTCTGGGACCTAAAGTTTGAAGTGTCCTGCTGCTTCTCCTAAAAGCTCCTGTCAGGGGTAGTTTGTCAGTGCCAGTTTGGGAGCACTGTTTTTAATAGGTGTTTTAGGATGGAGATGGATGCGTTTTCACCCATCTGGCTTTGTGTGACAAGGTCAGAAAGCAAGATAAATTTCAGTCCTTCTTATTTACTGCTGACTGATACTTAGGCCTTCCAGCCATGAGATGTTCAGAGAAAAGATCCTCTCTCTATTCCCCGTTTGTTACCGTGAGATATCAAAGATATGTCCTGAAGAGAAAAAGACAAAGTAGTCTGTTATGATGACGACAGGAAGTTGTTCTTCCCTCATTGATGTTGTAACATAGTTTTTACTGGCCTCCTCAGAAGGATCCAAATCTTTACAGCCTTTTAAATTTGTGCTGTACTCTATACTGTCTTTCATTGATACTCAATTCTTCCCTTCTAGATGCTTTTAGAATGTTCCAGCAAAATGTTTTAACTGCTTCTCTGCTTAGGGAGGTGGTTCTTGCTTCTGAAAAATTCTGAGTCACTGCATTTTCACATGGTCAAGGGTTGTAAGCATTTGGACTACGAGGAGTTGGGAAGAAGACTTCTTGGGCTTGTTTGTCTTCATGCAGACATTGTGAAAAAGGTAACAGTCAGTGTTAAAACTTCTCAGATGCTATCAAAATAAAGCCACGTCCATGCATCCCTGAACTGTTCTCCAGAGATAAATCAACATTTGTGCTCACCCTGAGAAGTTTGTTCATTTCTCACATTTGCTGAGTGGCTATCTAAAGCTTTCAGTAACATAAACATGAATCTCAGGGTTTTTACTTGTTTTCTTCTAACTATATGAATATGCATCTGAATTAACATTAAAAAAAAAAAAAGAAAGAAATCTTTGAGATGTGTAGTCCAAATGGACGTATTCCTGTCTCTTCCAATTCTAAGCTCGCTTATCTCTAGTGCTCAGTGAAATGGTGGGGGACACACACAGGTTGCACTCAGCAGTCACATCAAGCATGCAGCGGTCATGGTTTAACTCTGGTCTTGTAGCATCTCTGTATTTAACCAAGGGGGGGGGGGGGGCGGTCCTTATGTCATAGGCTGTATTTACAATTGCTGTGTGATATATAAGTGGACCTTATGCTGCAGGGAGTTCTGAATACTGGTAAGTGGTCTCATTTGACTGGAAAGCCAAGTGTGTGTTTGACATTCACATGTAGTAGTGATAGGATCTGTGGGAAGGGGAATCCGTGTAGATGTCACAGCTCTGGGAATCACCCTCAATGAAGTTTGACAGTACAGTTTTATGGTCCGTTCAAGCTGATGTAAAAACAGTCTATGGCTGGAAAGGTAATTCTGACCTTCTTCTGTCTTGCTTGCATTGTCATTACGCTTCATATGGCTGTATAGCCATTTCTTCTTTTACAAGTGTTTTTTAGGTATGACTACGTGATCCATAATGTCCAGGCAAGAAAGCAGGTGGGAGCTCCTGTAGATCTGCCTGTCTGGCAAAGAAAGCAGTTGTGAGGTCAATTGTGAAGAGCATGCTGATGAGTCATTGTTCATTGCTGGGTTTTATACTGTACTTTTATTCTCAGGATGTGCAGATGTCAGAAAATAGTTTTTAACATACAATCACTTGTTTTCTAACTTCTTCCTTCCCAAATTTACTTACAGGTTTCCAATTAAAGCAACAGACCTTAATTTGAGACTTAGGGAGTTATATTGAAAAGAAGGCCTTAAAGTAAATGAAGTCCCATTGAGTTCTGCAAGATAGCTCATTTGCTGTAAGCTGATGTGCTGCTGTGTACCTGGCAATTCAAGTGTTCATAGAATCACGGAATGTCCCCAGTTGGAAGGGGCCCACATTGAGTCCAACCCCTGGCTCCACACAGCAGCACTCAACCCTTATGGCTGAGAAGGGCGTCCCAGTGCCCCCTGAGCTCTGGCACCATGGGGCTGTGCCACTGCCCTGGGCAGCAGTGCCGTGCCCACCCCTCTGGGGCCTGTTCCTAACCCCCGCCTGACCCTCCCCTGACACAGCTCCATGCCATTTCCTCAGGCCCTGTCGCTGTCCCCAGAGAGCAGAGCTCGGCATTGCCCCTCCCCTCCCCCTCTTTTTAGAACACAAAGTTATGGTAATAGTCTGTATTTCTGCAGTACAGCTTCTGCACTTCATAACAGGGGACAGTGACGTAATCAGTTCAGAGTATGCAGTCGCTGAGAGGCAGCGAGTGACTTAATTGCTAGGGCTTTTGGAAATGAAAGTTCTAATATACGTTTTGTTATGATTTTACTTCCATTTGGTGTAAATTAACAGTGTCATCTCAGTTCTTAAAGTAGTACATGCAATGTCTGTTAACCACAATGCATCGTTGTATGTCAGTCCAAACGGAAGTAAGGGCAGGGGAGGAAATGATGCTTTTGTTGTTTACGGCCCAACGTGAATAAAATAGATGTATTTGAGATCTTTTTAACTCAGATATGAATGGTAAAAGCATCCCATGTTAAGAAACAAAAACATGCTTGATTCTTACAAATAGGATGTGTTAGATCTTGAGAACGTGAAGAAGAGATCGTGACTGTGGCTCACGTGGGCGCCTCTTCCGTTCACTGTTAAGCAGCTTTTGCTGTTGGGATGCTGGCAGACCATAAGCGTGTGCTGTTTTCTTTACATGGATGCTTGATTCTTTGATATTCAGCTACAGTACTTTGCCTTTGCAGCTGTAAACCTGCTTACAGTCCCCTTCACTGTAAAAGCAACTTCCATGTCTCAAGTGAAAAAATACTTTGCAGTAATAATGTTATCCTAATACATTGGTAGAACTTTGTGTAATTCCATTATCTCTTTAATGGGCATTAGTTTTGATGGAGCTTTCCCATTGTGCAGTGGTCCTTTCATCATGAATTGGTTAGCTCAGTCCTAAATGAGTCAGCATCTTATTTCCTCCAAGAGAGATGTCCTGCAGGAGGTTTGAATATTCGGGGAGCAATCTTTGTTAGGTAACGTTCTGTGGTTTAAGACAGCTGTAATTACAAACATCTCACAAATTGTGAGTTGGTTTTAATAGTTGTAATCCCTAACAACAAATATCTTCGTATTAAGTTTGGAGAATCTTATTTCTGTTAAGGTTAGGCAGTCATTTAGTGTAGTTGCAGGAAGAGTCTCTGACTATTTGTTGTGGAAATGTCATTTGGACGTCATGGTGCCTTTGGTCTTACAGCGTGACAAAGCCTTGTGGCTCTATCTTCAGACTCATTTGGTAATGTTCTTACAAATGTGTTTTCGTTTAGGCAGCTAGTGGAAATCAGATAACTTTTTTACTTGTTTCTCAGAAATTCTGAGATGCATTTGCGAATAATTTAACTTATTTTGGTTTAAAATATTTTTTAAAACATTCCATTTGTGAAGGTTTTGACTCAGGTTTTGGCTTCCTGGCTTTAACACATTATTGCGTTTAGTTTGCTCATCAAAAGTGAAGAACATTTAATATTTATTCATAACAAAAGTATTAGAGAAGCTGTCAATAAATTTTCTGTCATAATTGAATCATACGATATCTAAATTGTTGATAATATGATCTGCTCGTTAAACACAAGTGTCTGGAGAAAATGATGGATTAATTGACTGATGGCTAAGGTTTCTCTCAAATATAATGGTTTACCCAGTTTGATTTGATTTGTGTAAAATAACTTTCTCTAATAAACAATTTGCTCAGAGGCAATAGAAGAAATGAATGGTTATCAAACCAAACTTAATTAGTCTATCCTAGATTGATATTACTTGGGGAGTCTTCGTTTTAATTGTGGAGGGCTGGATACAAAGAGTTTGGTTCATTATATTTTTCCTCTATAAACACTATTGTGTAACTACCTATGGAATATAACGTGTGAATTCATTTTAATAAATGCTTGTAAAGTGAATTAGCTAATTATGCCAGGCTAAAAATGATTCCTTTAATTATTTTAGATATTTAACTAGTACTTCAATTTTATTATTGTTAGTCTGTAAACATAATTTGTATTAGCTCTGCCAAACTAATTAGAATATATAACTTCAACAGTTTCAACAGTTTTTTAATACTCATAATGGGCTCTCCTCTGAAAAACACGTTTCTGTGTTCAAAATATTGGAATGCTTCAAATACATTGACATCCAAATCTGAAGAGATTCTTTGTCAGAATGATTTTTGAAATATGAGGAAAATAACTTTTTCTAAAAGAAACCCAATTTCAGAAAAGTTCATAGAGCTCAAGGTTCTTGAACTTTGTCAAGTGAAGGAAAAAATCACTTTTTCCTCAGAAATGGGGCCAAAAAGTTGAATTCCTGGGTTTACAGAGGTTAAACACGGCTTAATTGCTTTTGTATGTGAAAATCTGCGCAAACTAGGAGTTGGTCTTAAAGGCTTCCTGTTAATCTAAATAATTTCCTCTTTCCTAGAATTACATAAAATAACAAAAATACCGACAACAATCTCAAAACATCTGCATAAGGTTTGCAACGTTTTCATTGGAAACGTCGGTGAGAGGGCTGTTGTTAGGAGCTGAGTTATGTGGAAGCAGGACGTTATTAGTGAAGAGTAATTTAGGTGTGCTTCATATTACTCCTTTATGATTAATCTAGGGCTTATAAAAGTAGAAATTAATCTCCTTTATTGATCCTTCTTGCACATAGAGTTTTCATTTTGACATTCTCTTCTTTGTTTCCTCCAAATAGCACAGAAACTTAGTTTTATGGAAAATAATACAGATAATAAGGATCGTGTAGAAAATAAGGATCTCTGTCGTTTTGTGTATGTGTCGTCACCAAATACAACTTTGTGCTCTGACTTGGGAAGGTCAAGATTATGTGCATGAGTTTCTGCTGTGAAGATGTCTGTCCCCTCTGATTTGTTGGAGTGACAGAAAGCTGCCACAAAATGTCAAGGTAGGCAGGTCTTTGGAGTAGGAACAGCATCAAACCAAGCCTTTGGCATTATCCTTTAATGTGTTTTCACTAATTCCTTCTAAGCTATGGCTACTTTGCATTTCTTTATCTTCCGATGATCCGGCCATCTGAAGAACAGCTCTTCAGCAGGCGTACGTACGCCTGTTGGCGTGACAGCCTCTCAAAAAGGATTTTGAGGGCAAGAGACCAAGCTGTTAGAGTAGTCTTTGAAGCATCATAGATTGATGAGAATGAACTTAGAAAGTAAAGTCAGCAAGTCCGTGGACACTGCTTGCTTGTCAAACTTTCTCAGTTAAATCCCATTCAAGTCAATGAGGGCCTCACAAGGGCCTTGAGGTTGAGCCAGCATTTCCACTCCTAGGACTGTGGGGACTCCTGTTGGGTGGCATCTCTCCTTGTTCACAGTGGCAGGAGAATTTCTCGTGAATCAGATAATAGAAATTGTACCTTTGGCTTTGGAAAAAAATGACCATTGCATTTTTCAAATTTTGATTTGGTTTGATTTCTTTCTACTATTAAGTTCAGTTAGTATCTGCTAATTGAGAAGGATGGAACATGTTGCTTGCACCCACTGGTGAGCCACCTCCTGCTCTTCAGCAGTGCAGCAGAGAGACCGTGTGGCCTCTAAAGGAAGTCCAAGAAGAGACAGATTTTTGAATGTTGGACTTTCTCATCTTCCATCTATTGAACATGTTTCTGTCACAAATCCTGCTTTAAGTTGACCAGTCGTGCTGAGCCATTAAATGTTCTGTTGGAATACTTGATCAGGAGCTTGAGTCTTGCCTGTAATGGCATAAGATTTGCAAACCTCTAGGACTCCAAGGGCTGAAAAAAAGAAGTGGGCTGCCTTACTGGGCAGCAGTTTATTTTCATAATGAGTATGTGGTGTAGAAATTGAAGCTGAAATGTAAATAATTCCTTGGTCCATCCTTAGCAGATGTTTGCTGAACCTTTGATGTTGTGCAGGAAGCCATGTAATACTGGCTGCTTCTGCTACCTTGCAGCATGCTCTATAAGAATACTTCCCCAAGGAAGTGGAAGACTGACATTTGGCTTCTCTTCAGCTCGGAGGTGTTCAGGTCTGCATCTATCTCTGTATCTGTGAAGTAGGTACTCTAGCTGCTAAAATGTGGGTTGCTCTGTGTTGGAAGTGTCCTCCTTTCCTCTTGGTCAATCAGTCCTGTTATACAAGCAAAAGCGATGGGTAGGAAGGTCAGCAGGAAAGCACCTCTGCACATAGTTGTTATCTTGTCTGCAGTGAGGGAGGTCATCCTGGCACTGTGTGTTATTTATACATCCCTATTTAAAATTCATTGATTTACAAATAAAATGATCCGGAGAAAAGGCTCCGCACCAACGTGCTTGCCAGTCATGGGAGGCAAGAAGGCAGAGCGTAGGAAGATTTCTATGAAAGTTCCAACTAATATTTGTCATTTTAACAATTCTTAGTGTTAGTTTCTTTTGTTTGGTATACTGTACCATTTTCATATACAAATCATTGAATGTAGGCAATTTTACTCATTTTAAAATAAACAAAAAGCTTGCATGCAAATTTGTACCTCAAAGGCAGGGAATAGACTGACTGTTTAAAAGACTTGGGTTCACAGTAGTTAGTGATCCTTATTTAGGAAAAAAAGAGAACAAGTCTAAATCCTAGAAAATATTTAGTTGGATCAAATAAGGAAATTTTTTTTTTCCTGGCTCATCTAAATGCTTATATCTTAAATCAGTGTTTAAGAATTATTAAACAGTACACATATTAATAGAGGAAGTAATATTGTAAGAAGTGTTTTCCCTAAGATGAGGCATGAAAGTGTTATATATGAAAATGTCTTAATTATATTAAACTTGTATTTTATAATGTTCCGTCTTAAAGCAAGGGTAAATGTAATGTACAGAGCAAGTTTTTAAGTTGTTATAATGAGGAGATACTTGTGATGTGCTTGGCTCTACTTGTGCCCTGTTCATGACAAGTCAACATGCTGAACACGTTTCACTTGGACCAAGAAATGCTTAAGCTGTGACAGTCTGTGTAACCTATATATTTATCCAACTGTACCATAGCTAGGTGACCGTTCATACATTTCATATTCTGTTGGTGTTTTGCAATCAACATACCATCCATAATGTACAGCAGAAGTAATGGTAGTAGTGGTTTGGTTGGTTGGTTTGTCTCATTCAGGTAGCTTCAGCTATGGAATTTCAAAACCTGCTTAGGTAAGAGCTGTGCTTCTCGTTTTGCATCCTGAATTCCCGATGAGAACAGATGTACTTCCCTGTAAAATACGTGGCTCTCTCCGCTGTCTCTTTTCACTGCTGTATTGCTACCAGAATCCACGCCGTGAAGGTGTCTAATAATCTGTCCTGGTTTTCTTACCAGAGTCCCTCTGGTGAACAGAGTGTATAAGGTGTAAACAACTTCTGTTAATGTTCTGTTCTTACAGTCAAGGATTTTGATCCTTCAAAAATTACTTTTCACATCAGAGCCTCGTTGGAGCAAGGTGGGATTCAAAAAATGTTGACATGTATCAAACAGTAACTCCCCGTGGAGTTATTTTGATTTTGAAAAGCTAACCATTAATTAGTACAACAACTCTGGTTTTAGAGATTTTTTTAATGAAATGTGATGAAAACTGACTGCACTTGGATGATAATCCTAGCTTGATAGTGTAGCCTGTCACAGAATCATCCTTCCCTTTCTCCACCCTGGCTTGCTGTCGTACTTCTTCTCATCTGCCTGTGCAGTCAAATCGTAGGCTGGTCTTAAATTAGTTATTCTCAGTGATGATAAATGAACTGAGTCTTCTCAGAGTTAAGTAAATCCATTTTGCTTCTGAAAATCTGCGCACAATACTCTTATTTTCCTCTTTAATTTCTAGGCAGGAGCACAAAATAGGTGCATAGTTCTGTAGATAGCAGTGTGCATAAATGACCGGAGATACTTCCACTACAGACTGCAGGTACGGTGCCCGTGCTTGGTAGGTCACCTCCAAAACAAGACCGAACACTCTCTCACCACTTAGANAAAAAAAAAGGAAAAAAGAGGCTGAAGGCTTGTCATTTATAACCCACTGAATATAAAGGGAGATTGCTTCCTCACCCTGACACCTGCAGATATCTCATTACGTTGTTGTATCCTAAACCAGAGCAATCTTTTGTAGTTTGTTTGGCAAGCTGAACCAAAACTCTGAAGTTATCTGCTTAAATAAACTCGCAGTTAGTTATACAAAGCTACCGTTTTCACCCCTGGCCATCCCCGTACCTCATTGAAGATTTCCCTTCACAGTTTATTATAGAGTTACTTGCAGGCTTCCAATCACCCTGGAAGTTTGGCTCTACACATGTTGGTTTCATGCTTTTCCTCGGGATACAAGTAACCATTTAAAAGGTTGAAGAAAGTAATTAGTTTTAGGATTGAACGTGATAAGTTTATGAATGAAGTAATATAGTCTGGTTGCCTCTAGTAGCAGCGCTGGGTGACGGCCGCGGGGAGCCTCTGTCGGGGCCGTGCTCTGTAACCATCTCCTCATGTATGTGTATATTCAAGGATGTCAATATATAGTGAATGTATCCACAGTGGTTTCTGCTTGTAGATATCGTAGAGATAATTAGCAATTAATTCCCTTTTGTTGCAGGGGGCTCCTTTGGATGTTGTTTGGTTGCCTGCGTACTGGCTTTGTGTTCAAGAGCAACTGTGAAAAATAATGCTTGCTTCCTGGATGAAGTTCAGAATAAAATAAAAACAATCTTTGTAGTACTTCAGTCATATAGTAAATGGCATTTGAGAGTAAATAGAGGAGATGACTGCAAGCTTTAATGGAAAAAGGATTTTTAAAAGGATTGTGTCAAACATTGTACGATAACTCTAAAATAAGAAAGGGGGTTAAAGATGCAAAAGTGGAAGAATGTGCTCTTACCTGTTGCCAAATGTTTTTTCATGTATGCATTATACCTCTTTTTTGTAATGGTCAGTATTGCCCTTATTGTGCACTGTTTACATGTCTGACTTCTTGTTTGGATTTTACTTGGTGATTTGGTATTAATTTTTAATGCAAAAGCACTTAGCATTAGGAGTTTGACATTTTGTCTGACCTTAATCACCAAGAGGATCATGAGAGGTTTATTCAGTGGGAAGAGAACTGTTACAGCTCTGACAGAAATGATGGGAAATAAGTAAACAGCCTTTTAAATCTTCACCAGAAATCAATAGAGTTTAAAGATGATGGACGTCGGTGTTTTTTGCTGCTTAAGGACTTCAACCTTTTACGGGAAAATATCTTCTCCGAGTGTCAGCATTTTTTCCCCCAGCACAATGAATCACTGCTGCAAATAGAACACTCTGCATAGAACACTTCATCATTGTTATGAAGATGATGCTAGATATGCCTTTCAATGATAATGCAGCTGTTTTGTGTTTTTGTGTGGAGACTCGTGGTGCTCCTTCGTACTGGTGCTAATTACTGGGTGGTGTAGGTCAACACCATCGTTTTCTGTGGGTTCAGTGGTGCTTAAAGCGATGAGCTTCCGTCTTTATCCTGTCCCCGTGGCTGCTGTTTATAACCTTCTCCGTTTTAACTATTTTCCTCCGTCGGTGGAAATAGCTTTATTTAAGTGAGAGCTCTCAACTTCTTTTAATAACAGAGCGTAAAAACTGCTCTGAAGTCCTTGAATCAGCAGGCGTTTAGAGGGGATGCAGGTTTTGAGCAGTTACACAACAAATTGTGTTGTTCCCCTTGCCATGAATGATTTATTAGGCGCTAGGATGGCTCAGTATTTAGCGATATCTCTGGAAACGGCCCTGCTCAGAGCCAGGTATTCATACATCTGCATTATCATCAATCTCTGGCTGTGCTGTTTGTTGTTTTATTATACTGTATTGGATTGCATTTTAAACCAGCTAAGTATATAGTAAATAATATTCAAATATAGTAAAGTTGCTGTTAAATAGTAATTGAGAACTTGACTTTCAAGCTTTCAGTTAATTTGTTTGCATCCTTCTGCAGCCATTTACTCTGAATAAAGTGAAGGGGATTTAATTTTGATTTGTTGACAACCTTTTATATTGAAAATAACTGTAGCAACTGTAGTTCTATGCTAATATCTAAGTATGCCACATGCGCTGGTAGACAAAACCGTCCCTTAAGACCTCCTGATATGAAGTGATCTTTGATTTAAGGTTGCAGTACTTTGGCTACAACTGTGTTCAATGATTATTAACCTGGAGTTATTGCGTGCAAGCTGATGGGATATTTTCAGTAGTTTATCTCAATTGATTAGCCCTATTGAGCGCCGAGCGGCGACAGACACCGAGAGGAGAGGAGTTCCTCCCTCCTTGTGCCTGGCAAAGCTGCCCGTCGCTGCGCTGCCTTCAGCTTTCTGCTTTTCCTTCTCTTGCACCGTGGTGGAGCTCTGCTATAGCTGAATCCGATAAGCGCAGCGCTTCCATGGGGCTCTCGGAAACCTGGCCTCGCTCGGCACGGTGCTCGAGCAAGTGCTGGTTCTTAGGCACAGCTGTCGTCCTGCGAAGGTCTGTGGGACTGTTGACCTGTTTGGCAGCTGCATGTGGGCGTGCATGCAGATCTGGGTTGGTCTGTTTTGTCTCAGTGAGCTCCTTGCAGGGTTTGTTAACAGTGCGTGGAAGATAATCTTCCCTCCAGGACGGCTCTGGAGGTGTTTTCCTGTGTACCTCCTAGGGCATGGATTTTGGTGGCAGTAGGTAGTCTTGCTTTCGTTTAACCAATCTCTGAACAGAAGTGGCAGTGATGTTTCAAGGCAGGAATCTTATTTTTGGATGCCTATGAATGTAAATATAATGATCTGCAGCAAAGAAACACAAAATGGGAACACACATATAATGTGCCAGCTCTTTAGCTCACACTGAGTAGATCAGCTGATTGTGTCCTAGATTTCCTGTCACTAAATAGATAATGTCTCCTATTTTGTCATAGATCTTACACTTGGAGGAAATTTTCACTGTGAGGACAGGCTGAAGTTTTGCTTTAGTTCCTTTTCAGCATTTTAAGAAGCAAGGCTCAAACACTTGCCTCTGCTGCTTTATTGGTTCCTCTGCTTTCTTCTGGAATAAGTAGTTATCCAGGATATTTCATCATAATACTTTAATGTTTGTTTTTGAAGGTAATGAACATTGTATTTCAGTTAAACCTAGAACGTGGTGGCAATCACGCTTGTTTCCATACTTAACAAACAGGTTAACATTTACTTTCTGAAATCTTAATTTTGGACGGTGTATGACCGTTTATTTTAGTGCACACATCATTCCAGTTGAAAGGCTTTATGACCCTTTATTTCCAGAAAGCAGAATTGTACTTGGTTGTCTGGTGTGGTGGAAGGAATGTTAGAACCAAGAGTAATGCTCACGTTGTGCAACGTAAGTGTGTTTAGAGCAGGAGGCGTGCAGCTCTTGGAAAGCAGGGCTTCCCAAAGGTGCTTGGCTTGGCTGTGCTAAGGCATGGTCCTGTAGGTAACCGCGTTCTGTGCTGCTTGGGGCGAGCTGCTCCTGTGTTCAGTTCCACCCCCTTCCCCAAAGGGAGGCAGCAGTTGTTCAGATGTAGTCCAGGGTCAGGTGGGCGCAGTGGGAAGCATTTGCTGGTCGAGCAGAATATGCTGAACTCTGTTTTCTGTCTGTGTTGAGAAATTACTTTGAATTCTTTTGCACATGCGTTTTAAGATACTTTGCATGTGTGCAGTAGGTACTGCTGCACTTCGGGAAGCTGCACGTATGTCTTCCTACTTTTTTTTTAGTGAATTACTACAAAATCTAATGAAAATCTAAGAAAACATTTCATTCCAAATCACAGAAAACTGAGTAGCAGCAGTACTGTTTAACAGTCTGGTATTTTTTAAAAAAGCACTGTTTAAGTTCTGTATTCGTTTCAGGGCCAGCAGTTGGGGCTGCTTTGCAGATTTCTGGGGAGCAGCAAGCCCTTCTCTCAATCTTCTCAGTGTTTTTTTGACCTTTCAGCACCAGGTGCTTTTTAGCACTTGAATATTGGCACTATATTAATATTGAACACTGATTTTGTTTCCTGGCCTTTTTGGATGATTTCATATAGTTTCACTTAACATCAAGAAACTTTCTGTGGATTCGTTAAGCGTTGAATATGTTAATAGCAAATTGCAAATTTAGTATTTCTTAAAGGTTTTTTTCCTGCTTTTTGAATGCACTTACAAAGCTTAGTACCTTAAAATTAATAAATAAAATTCACCCTTTCTGGCCTGCCAGTTCCGAATTCTTCTTTGCCTTATCTTGTGGCAGTAGTACAGTGAGGTGATGACAGAGGGTTGTGTTTTAATGGCTTAATTGCTCAGCACCGGAGGTATAGCAATTTATTACTGAGAATTTCTGTCCAATTGCGAATATAAAATAAAATGTGCAAATATTAACCTCCTTTGTGTGGAATGTCAGGGAGCTTCTGCCTTGATTGCGGTTGCATCTGCTTGAGAGATTCCTTCCAAATGGAGCAGCCATGGAGAAGGGCCATAAACCTGGAATGGAGAGCTCGCCGTAGCTCGGCTTCGCCCTGCCAGTGAGTGCTGAGATGGGACCTAATTGATGGCCATAAATATGCATGGGGGAAGGGAAGGGACGGGGCTAAAAATGCTGGGGAGGTAAAAGAGCTTTTTAAACGAAGGATGCTGCTGGCAGAGGAACAAATGGATAGGGCTATCAATAACCTTTGGCTAGAGATTCAAAAGCAGTTTCTACTCATCAAAAGACAGAGGTTCCAGAAGAGCCTCCCAGAGGGGAACTTGTGGAGGAAAAACTATTAACAGAGTTTCAAATGAAGTTTGAGCGATTTATAAAAGGATTAAGTGACGTGGTTGCCTGTATTGGTAAGAAACTGTACTCAGCATCCACAAGGTCCTTTGGTATATTTTGGGTCTCTTTATATCCTTTAACCTTCGTTTAACATTATCGAATCATGCAGAAGTTGATTCTAGAATTTTCTTTTTCAAATCCCATGTTAGTGCTTCTGTATCTATGAATATAAAGTTGAAAGGGTGCAACTTCTAGGATTATGTGCTTTACCTATCTTAAAATGAAACTTGAAGATGAACTCTAACTCAAAGATTTACCGGTTGGAGAGGAAAAGCAGGTAGGATTTCTTGTGCAGGAAGTCATGTTTCTGCAGCACCATCACTGCCGTGGCTGCAAGAGTGGATCTGGCTGCCATTATTTCTTCACTGCCTATTTTATTTTCTAAGCTACTGTCAACTGCGCTTTACATAAGGTGCAATGCAGTAGGTCAAAAGAGGATTTTATCAATCCGTGTTCTGTGATACAAGTCCAGTTAAGTTTGACAGCACTGTCCTCAGGTGCACCCAAGCAGATATTAGTGATGTTTCGCATCTCCATGAGATTACTGTATTGCCTCATCTTCAGTTTGTGAGCAAAGACCTTTGGTATATAAAGAAAAAAAGAAAAAAAAAACATATCTGCAGGAAACTTTTATTTCTTTTTCTTTTTTCTTTTTTTTTGAGTAATAGACTTGTATGTGGGACTAAAGTTACTGTAGTAACAAATTTTATGTTTGGTTGAGTGTTTTTTCTGCTCTCTTGCCTTAGATGTTTTATACTAAATTATAAACCTCTTTCTTCTGCACTAGAAGCCGCGCTATGTGTGAAGTATTTAAGGGGATATTTTCCCAGCTGGTCTTCTGGATGAGTTCAGTTAGCTGTTCATGTAGAATGTAGTGTTTGTTCGGTCAGCTCTGGCCTTCCAGGTGGTTTGTTATGGTAATTTCCAGATGTCTTTGAAATGTATGTGCCTTAGGTATGAGTAGCATTTAAATACACTGAGACTAGTTTGTGTGGTTAAATTCAGTGTTACAGAGGAAGGTGACTGCGAAAGTAGCAAAGCGTTGAGCCTTCCCCTTGCAAAGTGTGTTTGATATTACATAGGAGGCAGTACTTTCAGAGCAACCAATTTATTTCAATGGAAACTACAGCAGATACAAAGAGCACAATAATGCTTTTTAATGGAGCCAATCCTTAGCTGCAAAACACTATTTTTCACTACAGTCACCACCATGAGCTGATTCACACAGATGAGCTGATGGAGACTCTCTGCATTTCATGGTGTGACAGCTGTGCATGGCCATCCAGAATGTGACTCGTGTTTCACATCACTGCCACCACTGCTGGAGCACACCACCCCCCCTCACTGTGCTCACAGCCACTGCTTGGTCTCCATCAGTGTTCAGCAAGCATCAATGAACATCAATGGGTGCCATGTCCTCTACGTGGAGGAATTCAGTTCCGCCCCTGTGCTCCGTCTGTGCTTCCATGTCAGACGCCATTGGGTCAGTGCCCCTCTGCTGCCACCATCACATGGCAACAACACGGACTGGGATATTGGTGGGAAGGTTCAGCCTCTGCTGCCATCCCACCAGCATCCACCTCTGATGTCACAGGCCAACACGATAAAATAGGAGGCATGGCTTTCAGAGCAGCTCTCGTAATGCGTAACACACTTTGGATTGACACACTTGTATTGGCTCCTAGATCGAATGGAATAAAAGAAGTGAAACAAGAAGTATCTGAAGGGAAAAAGGAGCAGCATGGTTTCTGAATTAGTGTCAGGGTTGTAAATATGACGTTGACAGTTAAGCTGACAGAGTGGCTGTTAATGCGTGTTGCAGTGATGGGAGAGGTCCCGGTCGTTTGTCAGAGAGCTTCTGTAATACATGCAGTACATCTTCATTAAGCAGGCATGCAGCAATCAGCCTCGTGTTTCCGGATGAGCTGTGGCCAGGCCATAATTAACCTTTTGAACCCGGATTTGTAACAGAATGTAAAATCGGCTAAGGTTATCAATTACAGTCACGCTCAATTGATAGTTGCCCAAAGAAGGTTTCTTGTGAGGGGAGAGATGTTATAATTTGCTCATTTCCTCGGAAAGTAACACAAGTGTTTATGATTCATTAAATAATAAATATAAGTAACTTCTAATTCATAGCTTTGGTAGCACCTGACTTCAGTGCATTCCTCGCAGAAGGCAGAGCTGTGTGTGCCGTTAGTAGGACTCACAGACAGCTTTGCTATAAACAAACCTCTGCTCGGAAATGTTTTATAAAGAGAAATATTTATAAAGAAAAATGAGAATTTTGTCAGTGTTTTGAAATTAAGTACAAAGTTTTTATTTGTACTGCAAATGTTTGACTCCTCTTAACTCCTTGTTAACGAGTAACTATAGTTCCACGTTCCTAAGGGACTTCCCAGTTCGTGTATTTGTTGCAGCTTGTAAACCAAATTTTGAGTTAAAAACAGTTGAGATTGTAGGCCTTCATATCTCCTCACTGTCCTCAGAGAAACTGAATTGTATATTCATTTCCAGGAATACTCAATGACAATGCTCAGTAGCTAATTGGTTATCTCCAAAGATACCTGCAAAGGAAATGATATTCCACTTAGATTTCATTTTTTTATTGTCATACAGTACTGCATGAATATGCCCAGTGTATTTTTAAACAAATTTTTTACATCTGTTTTCCCTTTAATATACTTCGTTCATCATGAGAATGAATGAGGCTGTCAGTCAGGGAGTGACTGCTTTTTTCTTAGGTTGGTTGTTGCTGTCACTGGTGTTTTACACAGCTGGAAGGATTTCCCTTGAAGAGTGGTTTTTCATTATTATTCTATGAATATAGACAGGAATTTATCTGTCCACCCCTGCAATATCTTATGATAGAGAAAAAAATCCTGTTACACGTCTATAATATAGAGAAGATTTTTAGCATGAGCTTCAATAATTCTTACTTGTTCTTTTCTGTTGTTAGTACTGAATATTTGATTTTTAAAACCCACTTAAACAAATAAACACAGAATTGCTGGAATATGTCATCTCTGAAAGGCAGTAAATGTTACTTTCTTGAGAAGACCTGTAACGTGCTTTGGGTCTTTCTCATTTTATTGTCCTCGCCTACTAATAAAACTCCTATTCCATGCATGAGGAATTTGAGTGTCTTTTTTAAAAGTTCCCTTAATTGTCTTCTTTACACCATTTTCTGGAAGTATGGATTTGTCACGTTTGTCACTGCCCAAAGATAATTGGGCCGTATTTTTAATGAAGCTCTCCATCAGCCTTCAGGAGATGATTTGTTCTTAGGACAAATGAACCTGTTGAAGTTTGGGGTTTTACTTTGTTTATTTTTACAAGCCCACAATTTGAACACAATTCTATTTTAAAATGAGTGTGAACCTTGTGTCAGAGTAGGCCAAGCACGCTGCATGAATTCGCAATGTTCTGTATCCTCACCTGTTAGATCTTGGGAAAAGATGGTTGTATTTAATGCTGGTAAAAATGTTATTGATCTCCACGTAGAGCATAAGAAACACTTGAACTGTGAAATTCAAGAAACGTGAAGTTTGATGTAAAAGAACAGAAAATGGTTTATTTTTGGTTTTGATCAGAACTTAATGGTACAGATATTCTGTTATCTCTGCAGAAGTTCGCTGCCCGCTCTGGGCGTTGCCTACCCAGCTCTGTCCTCTCCATCTTCCAGAGAAGTGTAGTATCGTTTGGATAAGGCATTGCAGGACTTCTTGAGCAAACAGAGGGGGGGTATTGGAAATCAGATGACTGTGGTAAATGCAGGGAGAAGTTTTTTTAACCCATGACAACATGATGTATGTTGTGTAGCTGTTGTTTTCCAAGTCAGTTGAGGGAAATCAGTATTTGTTAGTTCTGATTTTCTATGTCCAACAAGAATTCCTAGGAGCTACACGCATGCGTTCACAGAAAACTGCCATTACCAATTACCAGTGCACAAAATGTCATCTGAGCTCAATTCTGAATCTTTGAAACCAATTCAAAAATATTTTATTACCTGGAAGCATTGAATTTCTTTCTCAATCCTTCCTTCCTCCATCATCTTCTGTCTTTCTGGTGAGTGAATGACTTCATCATCTATCATACAATCATAGAATGGTTCAGGTTGGAAGGGACCTTAGAGATCATCTTGTTCCAACCCCCCTGCCATGGGCAAGGACACCTCCCACCAGACCAGGCTGCCCAAAGCCCCATCCAGCCTGGCCTTGAACACTGCCAGGGAGGGGGCATCAATGACTTCCCTGGGCAACCTGTTCCAGTGTCTCCCCACCCTCACAGGGAAGAATTTCTTCCTTAT
Organism: Penelope pileata; assembly: GCA_013396635.1. NCBI lineage: Eukaryota > Metazoa > Chordata > Aves > Galliformes > Cracidae > Penelope > Penelope pileata. The sequence continues at coordinate 1,626,185 of WBMW01003919.1, read as the reverse complement.
ATCCAGCCTAAATCTACCCTCTTCCAGTTTATAAGCATTACCCCATGTCCTGTCACTACCTGTCCTTGTGAAAAGCCCCTCCCCAGCTTTCCTGTAGGCAAGAAGATATTAATCGTTGCTTGAATAATGCAAGATGTGGTGTTACAATGATTCTCTCTCAAACACATCTGCACATACGTGATACCTGCACAGTGCAAGCTTCCCAGTTTTCCTTTTGGGTCTCTGCAGCTCAAGATCTAAATCTTCTATAAACGAGATTCCCTAATGTGCTGCCTCTTCCTTTTTT
>WBMW01003919.1:1583356-1625830 GCA_013396635.1 Penelope pileata | reverse complement strand
TTTCCCCCACAAGTATAAATGTAGGAAATTAATATTAGGTTTCCCTATCTGCTTCAATATTTGAGACATATGAATGGAAGAGCCTGTCGGCCTAATTTCTGGGACTGATGAACATTATTAATGCTGTGGAATTCAGCAGGAATTTAGCACACCTGAAAATCAAATCTCTTAATAATAGGATTTCTTCTCTCGTGTTTGAGAACCTAAATATTCTTTAATTCTCAGATTTATCATTTTGGGCTCGTAAAGTTCATTTCTTCCCTCAATCTGAGGGTGATTTATGGTCGCTCTGTTACAGATCAGATAGTTTCATCTTTCAAACTTGCTGCACCTTCTCTAGCATTTCTATCACTTATGACTTTGATTCTCAGAATAAAGGTGAGCTAAGATGAATGTGTGTGTATATAAGAACTCTCGGTTGGACCCACCCACAGGTGTCTGAAACTTTACAGCTCTCAGAGTTTAATGAATGTTTATTGTGCTCAGCATAGCAAATCTGAAAGGTCAAACGAAAAACAGAAATATTGTTTCAGTCCTTTTCCACTGATTTTTCATTGCTGTGCCACAACTGGTAAGAAAGAAATCCCCGTGTCCCAACATTTGAGGCTGATGCTGTGGTTTTGTGTTACGCAAACAATCTGAAGCGAATGTTTTTCAAAAGTGATCTTATCTGGTTAAATGAAAAAAACCAGCCCAACCCACAAACAAGCCTCAAGCTCAAGCATCTACACTGTGACTAAGAGGCAGCTCCTGTAATTGTACGCAGTCAATAGGCTTTATCCACAGCTCGTGTGTGCTGAGAGCTCTGCAAACACCGGCTCAGTGGTGCTCCCTACCACCCAGTGGTCTGTGCTTTGTAAAACAAGGATGGGCAGTGTTCTGGGCACAGGTTCCTCCATTCGCTTTGAGCCTTGGGCTGTCTTTTTTTCTTTTTTTTCCTTATTTGCTCCTTTACACAACGGACTTTTCAATCCCGAGTCATAATTTTGAAGATATGTGAAGTACACTTACTAGCATGGTTAAAAATACTGTCTTCTGTTCTAGAAGATGGCAGCAGCAAAGTCAAAACGAAACGATTGTGTTTGTAAATTGCCTAGCAGTATGCCTGCCTTCTGTGTTTGGTTAGAGGAGTGTGAACTTGGCATGTCCTAAACAGCGCTTAGGTATAAAAGGAAGTAATAGCTGAGGGTTCAGTTAGTTCCAGAGATGGGTGCAGCTCCAGCACTGGGATTTTGACTGAATGTGCAGGTTTCTCAGTTACCTCTGCTCTTTGGTGTTTTAATGTTTAATGCATGTCTTCAAAATCTCTATGGAAGGACTTGAAAGTTCTTCCACTCTGATTCTGCTGCTATCCAAGGTACAGGATTTGAAGTGGAAGGTGAGCGTGAGTTCTCTTATTATTGCCTTTTGTTCATATATCCTGTAACTGGTGTCTGAGGTTACCAAAGTGTTCTTAGTGCCATGCTCAAAGTGCTTCCCACACAGAACACCCTCCCACTTTGTAAAATCATCTCTCCTGATCTGCAGTACGGGCCACGAATGTGTTACATGTGCCCATCTCCCTGAGTGAAAAAAGATCCGGCAGCACATTTTAACCAACATATACTCAGATATCAATAGCCCTAGGTAATGTTTATCTCCTAGTTTTCCAAGTGAGGGTTGGATGTGGTTTGAGATGTTCTGTGGCTGTCCCCAAACCTGGTTGATGGCTTCAGTGGGCTGTTTGGATAAGGAGAGCTGTGGATGTTGTTAATCATCTCGTTGCATCTTAGCCTTGCACATCAGCTCAGCCAGCATTAAGTGTTGTATGGAGTATCTGGGAGAATAAACATGAACCTCTGTTCTGTGCTTTTGTGCTTGCACTATATTCCCCAGCGCATATCATGGAGGAAGAAATACATTTTGCAGGAAAATGAGTGTGCTGTTCCCTGCATTCAGGAAAAGGGCACACGGGTAAGGCGTGCAGGCAGAACTGACGCGCCTGCGTGCTTGGGTTCGCAGCGTAGCTGGAGTGCTTGTGTCCTAGCTGGTTGTCATGCAAATAGTGGTCTTGATTTAAAACAAGTGGCTGTGTGAGTAGGAGAAAATAGGCTCATCTTTTGTTGTGCTTTGGTGTTCATAATTTGTTGTGAGCAAAAGGCAAGGATCTGCAGTTAGGTGTTCTTGTCCATCGTTGTGAAACTCAGTCTAGAGGCACAGGCAGACCCAGAAGCGATCTCCTTCCTCACAGAAGGGTGCTGAGAGCAGGTCTGTGTTGGTGTTGTACAAGGGTGACCGTTTCTTTCCTGTCCGTACTGGATTGTGCTGAGCTCCATGTATAAGAAAGCCGTGGTAATGAGCAGTACAGTGGAGAGAGGTGATTTATGATACCTGCTCCTGACAGCTATAGTGCTGAGATTCCCAGGGTATCCGAGCGCGGCATTAGCATGCTGACAGCTCAGCATTTAGGACATTATGGTAATTTATCCTGCATGTGCTGTCACCTGCACTGTCAGAGTTTCTTTTTAATGATGGTATAACTATTTTGTTTGTTTGTACTGCATTCTTTTCATTTGGCTAATGCCTTCTCATTAGATTGCACCTAGTAAATGAGAGTAATTAAGTGTTTCCTATAGCTCAGATGCAATGATTAAGTTGCAGAGTTGGTGCTGATTATGTTTTGTCATTTATCTCTATTAATCTGAGAATAATCCAGATGATAAACACATGTAATTTTTTAGCTAATGTTCAATAGATGAAATTTATAGCTTCTCAATGGAGCCGAGCAGTAAGTGTGCATTTATATATGAATATAAGCCATTGTACTTGTATTCCTGTTAAATAAACATAGAATTATCTGTGCAACTAAGGAAAATACAGAACATCTGCTGAATGTAGGGTTTTTCACATTTTAAAACTGCATTTTCATACCAGAAACTACTATTCATAATTCACAATTGAGCGTTTATTCTGTTTTCTCTTGTATCTACAGAGAACCCTGCGGTGATACTTGTGAGGATTTTTCCTACAGCTGTCTGTATTTGAGCTAATAATTCTAGAACACAAAGCTCCTTTAGTAGCAAAATGTCGTTTACAAATAAACACTTTGAAGTTACTCCGTTTAAAAGCAAAGAAATACATTAATGCATCAAATTAAGCACCTCACGTTTGAAAATCTGTGTTTAACTTTGAAATTGCAGATAAAGAGTGAGGAAACATCTCCTGAGCTTTTTTCTGCATATGGAGTGACAATCATAAAATGTCCATACGTACTGCCAACACCCCTCCGTTGGAGGAGTACCAGGAGCTGAGCCATCACCTTGTAGTTTCCCTCATTTTGTGAACTCAGTGGTAGGCCGTTCTTGGTTGTTTCTGAACGATCTCTTCAAGCAAGGTAGCCCCTTGGCTGCTTGGGTTTATACCTCAGAATTCTGATCCGTTTCCGAAGTAGCAATGCCTGTGTGTTAACAACCTGCTCTGAAATGTTGGCCTTTCTCTTGCAGACGGTGAGGGGAACTCCCAGACAGCGTGAGGCGTTGTGCCATTGTATTTAATGATATACAAATAGTTGTGAGCTCCGGAGGTGTTTAATGTATGTGTTCTGCACTGTAATTCTGCCTAATGTAAGATGTTGCCTTTGCTCTGTCTGTGTCCCCGAGGTATCTGCAGCTCTGCTGCGAAGTGACACTTGTCAGAACGTCACCTGGGGCTGCTGCCAGCGGCCCTTCGCTCCCTGCTCACAGTTTTGTGCTCCCAGTAGGGTTACTGAGCCTGGTTGCATTGTGATTTGAAAGGGTTCCTCCGAGTAGGACAGCTGTTTCTTCCTTGTTGTTTTTCATGGAAATAATTCCTGTCCTTTTCCAGGGGAGTACATCCCAGTCACCTACAGTTGAAGTACAGTGTTTCTTTTTGGCTGCTTAAGCTCAGGTATCCTCAGCCCCAGATTGGCTGGGGCTCTTCTCTCAACTGCCCGCCCGCTGCCATTGCATCCAGGCATCGCTGCCTTTGGTGCTGCAGAGCTGAATCTGAGAGCTGGGATTTGGCTCTCTGTCCAGAACGGCTCCTGCAGCAGTGTGAAGGCAGGCTGGTGAAGGGGGCCCGGTCTGTTGTTCCTCCCTGGGCTACGGTGTTGTGGAAGGGGTGGTGGCTTTGGAGCTGTGAGGAGGAAGTGAGCATAGAATGAGTTGGACAAAGTTATGGTGAGACTGAGCATTGTTGGAAGGACATGAAAATGTGCTGGGGCAGGAGAGGTCAGGGGTCTCGTGTGGGCAGACCAGCGTCGGTCCATAAATGTGAGGTTTTTTCGGTCTGTGTATTTGTTACAGACTTGCTCAGGTTTTTCAAATACTTCTCCTAGATGAGCACATAATCATTTAAGGATTCGGGTTTTTTATTCATTTATGGAACACAGAAATACGTTACACAACTGAGGAGGCTGCCGGGTTGAGATATCCTAATCAGATCAAATCGTTACTCGTGAGCAATTGCTTGTTTGCTGTAAACCCAAATTTTAGTGCATCTGCATTCTTCCTGGAAAAGCAAATGCTCTGTTCTGTTTATGTGGGTCAGTTCTAGAGGAGCTGCTTAAAATCCCATGTACTGAATTCTGTTATCTTTTCTCTTGGGTGGATCAGGGAAGCAGTCGGAGCAGCCAGCGATGGCTGCTGGGCTTTCATTTCTTTGTGACTGGTAAATGAAACACATGCAGCCTCACCAAACTACATGACTAATGACAACCTCCAGTGGCTCCTGCAATCAAAGATTAATTTGCTTTATCAAGTTTAAAGAATAGTAGGTGATAAATCATGTCAAAAAGAAATAATCAGTGGCAGGCTGATGTTCTTGTGCACAGTGGAGGACAGGTGCAACAGAGGATTCATCTGCCATAGACCGTTAATTTTGTTCTCACGCTGTTGTGGTAATCTTAATTTTTATTCAGTTTATTTTTAGGTCAGACAGATTGCAGTCAACTAATATTTTTGTCTAAAATGCAGAGTGTTGATATTTTGCTCTCAAATTAAATGCTTGCTTAGGGTCTATCACTTGACATCAAAATATTTTCAGCCAGATTCTTTCAATAATTGATGGGTATCTTTCAGTACCATCTTTTTTTCTGTCTTCTTGGAGCACAGTTTAATATGGACAGGAATAAAAATGCGTTGTACCTGTCTAGCATGCATATAATTATTATTATAACCTTTTCCTTCTTGTTGATTGCCGTCCAGGTAGATCTTGTCTCTTGCTCTGTCTGTGGGGGAAACATAGCGTTAGCCCTGAACGCTGCAGTTGTTTTGCATGTTGACCTCTTAAGCAGAAAACGGATGGCACTGAGCAGTCGAGGGCTGACCTGCCATGGGGCTTGAAGCCACCCGCTCCTGGCAGTGTCACAGCATGGGGAGAGACCGCGGAGTGGCAGGGTGGAGCTCCCACTTGATGGAGTGATGCAGAGACAGCATCTCTGCCACATTTGTACTTAGTGAATATAATCATTGCAATAAAACCTAGGAAGAAAGCAGCAACAAATAAAAGATCGTCACCATTAAATGTGAAAGACTACCTATATTGTATGTCATTACAGCATTGCATTACGTAATGCATTATAGGCAGTGACTGTGAGCTGCAGTTAGTGGTGATTTGTGTTGTACAGAAAGCAGGGGTTTCAGCTGCTCATTGTGTATAGGAAGTACAGATATCCTCTTCTGACCCAACGTTCCATTACACCATTGACCAGTGACCATTTTCAGTGTATATTATCAGTTCAAACATCATTGAGTGGCACATTTGGCAACAGTGGTTTTTCCGGTGATTACAAGAACTGTAGTAATGGAGTAATGCATAAAGGCAATGTGGTATCTTCCTAATAATACGTGAGCCCTCTAGTGGCATTTTCTGTGCTCTGTTTGGGTGGCTTGGGTACAGGAGTGCAGGGCAGTGCATGTGTGCAGGCAGGAGGTCTGGCAGGAGAAGGGCTTAGGCTGCTGTGACGTGGAGTTCAAGGCAAAGCCTGCTAACCTGGAGACAGCTGCTGGTGCAGCTCTCGGGATAACTGATGTTCTTGCACTGAGTGTTTTAATAATGGAGCTGTATTTTGCAAGGGGAAAAACTGCAACATTTTAAGGTCTTGCACATCCAGTAAATGGGCTTACCAGGACCTATCTGTCCCAGTTCAGTCATAGATTAAACGATGAAACATTTGCAGTGCAGATATTAAAAGTTGCATTGCATAAAGATTAAAACAAACAAAAAAGAAAAAATGATGTGTGCAGGCTGAAGGCAGTCGTTAAGTACGGCTTATTAGGGTGTCAGAGTTCACTGCCTTCCTTCCTTCCCTTACACTGAATCTGCATGCTGTTATTCTGTTGTAAAGACTGAATAGTGTGAGGGAGAATCCTGGCTGGGCTGTGTGTGTTGTGTTAGGGGCTCTGTCTCTGTTTGCAGGCTGGTGCCTGCACCCTGCTGTGGGCACTGGCACTGGCTGCGGTGCTGACTCCTTAGTGCTGCAAACTGCTGCAGGAGTCGCTGGGGGGGGTCCTCGCAGTGCAGCTCTGGGAGCTCTGGGTAGCCAGGCTCCCTCTCCTGTCATTGTACTCTGAGCTGTTCTTAGTAATGCTGCAATGGGCAGCAACGCTGCTTCAATTCCTTTGTGCCAGTCTGGCAATGCTGAAAATGCAGGTTAATTCTCCAGTAAAACCTTGCTACGTGTGAATCTACATATAAAAGTGGGGGAAAAGACAAGAAGTTTGTTTGTTTATGCCTTCAGTCTGGGGAGCCTAGCACCAGACCCAGCCCAGGGGATGTCCCGCGGTGCTGAGCGGAGCAGAGGCGTTTCCCCTCCTGCGGGTGATGCTCAGCCTGCTGCTGCCAGGGCTGATGTTCTGCCATGAGGGCACGTTGCTGGCTCCTGTATGGTGTGCTTCATTGAAAGCACATTCAGCTGTTAAGGTAAGAAATGTCTATAAAGCTGTCCATAAATGTCTATAAAGCTAAATTATATGCTGATGGGAAGGAGGAAGATGTACTTAGGGATGTTTATTAAAAAACACAGTCTTCTCTTAGGTGAAATCACTCATACCATTAGACATCATCTGTAACTGGATGGAGAATGGCATGGTAATTAGTATTTGTTTCCACAGCTTTATGTTCTGTAACTTTGTATCTTTTCTCACTCTGGGGCTTAAAGTGCAATGCCAATGTGAATTGGGGTTCCTAAGGCTATAATTGAGGAGTCCTTTTTTTAAAGTACACTGCTTGGAGTTGAATGTACTTCTGTTAAGCATCATAGGAAGGCAAATAGTAGTCTGCCTTATGCTATTTTTCATTCCTCTGAACATGGAGAGAAAAAAACAGCATTTCAGTTACCTGTTCCACATAGGTTCCGTCTGCAGCGTCTTCGCTGGAGCTGTCGGTAGTTGGCATCAATTTGGATCAAAGGGGCTGCAGCTAGGAAGGCCACGAGGAAGGCTCCATATTATTTCTCCAGAGCATTCTCACTACTGACGAGTTGTTTCTTGAGGCATGTAGCTCTATTGAGAAAGAAGTCTTATGGGAGCTGAAGTTTTATTTCTGAAGCAGGATTTTTATATCAATTTAAGTATTAAATGATTCGTATAGATGTCTTATACACAATAAGACAGCTTATCAGAAGATTCATAGAGACATACGTAGTTAAACCTAATATCATTTTAGATTTTGTGGGAAGGTGCATGGGAGATGACGACTGAAGTAGCGTTAATGTAACAGACCGTCTTTGGATGAACTCTTATCAGCTCAGTTACATTCTGCCTCGTGCATTTTCTCTAATAACCCATTTCATTCTAAATAACATTTAGAATATTATTAATTTTTGCTTTTTACCTAGTCATCTAAATGTCTGTGCTCTCAGAGTTCGTTGTGCAGGATCCCTCCTTAAGTTGCACATCAGTCAGCCCCGCGGAGCACGCCTCGCAGCCTGCTTGGCTTCTGCAGTGGTTCAGGTTCTTTTGGTATAAAATGGAGTCGTGTCTGCCAGTGTTCTCTCTCCGTCGTGTTTGCATAGATTAGATTAAGAGGTCAGCAAAACTTACCGAATTATTGTTCTGTAGGTTATTAAAGACCACGGCTATCAGTCATGCTGTAAAACGATGACGCTACATGAAGCAGCGCAGGCACGGTGTCCATGGCAAAGCCATGCTGCCAAGTCATTGGGGACCCAGAGATGTACATGGGTGGCATTTGGCTGTTCTGGGCTGTCTGGTGCCACTTCGTGACTCTGTAATATGGACTGTGGTGTTCTTGACTGTATTCACCCTCGGGTGACTAACTCGAATCATGGCCTTTTTGATTTGTTCTGCATTTTCCCTCTTAGCCTGGGTGATGGTCTGTGTTCTTCTAGCCAGAGCCAGGACAGCTGAGGCTGTGTGTTCTTCTGTGTACAACTTCAGTGTTACTCCCTCATGTTTTTTTTTTGTAGAAGACTTTAGCGTTAGAGGCTGCAGTCTGAAACTGCCCACATTACTGAGTGTAATTATTGATCAAAGTTCTTCACCAATTTTGATTGATTGCTTTCATTAGTTTTGATTAGTTTTGTGAGCTTTGCAATAAATGTAACTGGAACCCTGTTCCCTGCTGGTGATCCACAGTAAGATCTGTTTCTACACTCACCTGTACAGCATATTCGTGTTTGGAATTCCTTAACTTGTAGTATGCTCTGTCAAATTGTGGCTATTTTTATAATCAAAAATTCAGCTAAAACTTGATAATGACTTTTTTTCAAAAAACAACAATCAAATACTTTCTGTTTTCAAAGGTGAGGCCGTGTCACTCCTTTCTGCTAAGCTCCTGCTTGGTTTCAGTGTCCCGTATTTCACCTTACATTTGCCAATACCTTCAGCTGTTGAGTTTTCAGTCTGAGTATGGCTATTTATTTTTGTATTTGTATGTATCTGTAACTCCTCTTGAACCAAACTCGTTTGTAAGTCCCGTTAAATTCCCTCTCTGCTCCTGGCAGTGTTTCCCAGGCATCCCGTTGTGCACAGGTCGCCCTCCTGGTGTGGCTGTACCGGGCTGTACCATTCGCTCCTTATTCTGTACCATATTGCACCTGTGCTTCATCCTCAAAAGTACATAGACTAACCTGAACGAGGCAGCCATGGGCTTTGCTTGGCTCGTTCTCCTGGTTTCTTGGTTGGCTAAACCTCCTTTTTGACTGCTTTGGTTAATGATTGTCCTTGTCTTGGTATTCTTAAGCTGTGATTACATGTACGAAACACGAGAAGAATATGGCCGAAGTGAACCTTGGGTTACCATAGGGAAAAGTGGCCTGAGGATTAAGGGAGTAGAAAACTGTCTGAAAACTATTTCCCATCTCATTTTGCATCAAGCAGTGCTCAGCCAGACTGGAAGATCTGCCCCTCAGCACCTCCGGTCACAGTGATGGGTGTCGTGTTGGTGCTGTGCCTGGCGAGGAATTCAGATCCGCGCGGCATCTTTACTATCGTGTCGTGGGCCCTTTCCTTCAAACGGAATAGCAATATTTTAAGTGCTTTTAATTATTGGGAGGTAGTTGGTTTGTTTTCATGCTCAGTTAAAGAACTGCCATTTTGGAACTACAGCAGCGAGGAAAAAGGTGTGAGCAAGGCAATACCAAAGCCACAGTTACTATAAAAACAACAGTGAGTGAAGGAAAGTGATTATTAGAACTACGCATCCCAAATGGAGATGCACGATGGCTCAGGGACGATTACACAGAATGTGATGCTTCGTGTAGGGATTGGCGAGACGAGCAAGTTGCAGGGAACAAATGTAGGAAAATAATTCGGCACATCAGCCTAAAAATAATGCAGAACAAAGTAAAAGACAACATACCTCAGCATTCTGTGCAGATTAACTATAATTAGTAGGTGAGCTGCAAGGAACAAAAAATGAGTTTACCAGATACACGTGGATTTACAGCGTCTCGCGGAGAAATAAGGCTGCAGGGCTTTTCTTGTTTCAAATCTGTTTTAACCAAAAAACACCCTCCCAAAGCTCTGATGTTTACTTAAATTAAAAATACAAATCTTGGTTTTCATGGTATGTGATGGAAAATTATCGTTTTCTAATGCGGTGATGTGTTGCTACTGTTATTGAAAACTTAGTTACTTTTAGATTTAAGGGAAAATGTTCCTTATCATGCAGTAATTGGAGCAATTGGTGCCCGCGTTTTTCCTGAAGGTAGTGTGAAGGTCGTACTTAAAACGTGTTCCATTTTTCCAATGTTTGCACTTGAACTGTTTAGGCCAGTTTTCTGTTACGTTTTGAGGTTAATTACAGAAACCTGGAGAGGAGCTTCCCAAAGTTGCCCTGTGTTTAATCTCACGTGCAGCCCCTGCCTCGGCCGCGGCCGTGTGATAAAGGGCCGGATTTTACTGATGCGGTTAAGCAGAGCACAGATACAGGCGTTCCACGCCGTGTACCATGTAAATGTAAGCCTTTGTAGTTACAAGTTTTTGTAGCTGGAGAATTGTTTTAAAAGGCATGTAATTTATTAGCTATCAGTAGCTGCTTTATTGCCTTGCCGCGCTGCAGTAATAAATAAAAGAAAGTGAGCTGATTTTACAAATGGCACACAAGGTGCACATTTCGTGAAAAAAGTCTTTTTTTAAAGAATTGGCATTAAATCCTTTTTTTGTGATGACAAAGAGGCTAAGAGTGCAAACTGTATTTTCTGTTTATCGAAAACAGAGTCTCTTTTTCTCGAGGGCATTTTTTCCTATGATCATCAAGGGATTTCAAAAGCAATAAAGTGTGGAATCATTGTTCGACTTGAACAGTATTAAAACTTAGGTTTTAATTTCAGTGAAGTAATAAGATTTGAACCTGTCTCACATTACAGCACTGTAAGGCATTTAGCAATTGTATTTTAAAGGAGGTTTTTAAAATGCAGCTCACTTGTAAGCTAACTGTCTCTCTAATAATTAATAGTTTCTCTTCAGCAGAGGCTGTTGTGAATCATACTAAGAAATCTCGGTTTTGTTAATAACAAATTATGATAATTGTGAGGATGTTAATTCCTAATTAGTTTAAACCTACAATCTTTTTTGCCCCTTCCTGAGATTGATTTTCAAATGAAGACAAAAAAGCAGAGATTGATGCTTTCAGCATGATTCGTACCTTAATGTGAAAACGAAATTATCCGCGTTTATCTGCAAATTTCAAGAAACTTTATTCCTCGGCTAAGAGTGTAATTGAGCTTCCCACTAAGAGCTGGGGAAGGGTCTAATCCGTGGGCATACTTTACATGATTGCTGCCAATCCCTTTTTCAGAAGGGGCTGATCAAGGTAGCGGCGCGGGGCACTCGCCCCTGTTGGTGCTGTGTCCCCAGGACGCGGGCTGCCTTTCTGCAAGGAGAATTCTGGGTGGTCAACATGTAAATATTTCTCCGTGTTGTTTGATAAAGTGTTGGCTGATGAGAGAATAGCAATCATCGTAAATCGTAGTCGGAAATGGTCGTGTATGATTTTGGAGGAGGGAGGGAGCAAGTTTATACACAGGTGCACGTCCAGAGCAGCCATCAGTGTTCAGCGCCGGCGTGGTGAGCTATGACCTTTCGTGGTGATTTTGAACGGTAACTGCCTCCATTAGCCATAAGGTTTGTTTCTTTATTTTAGTAGATGGCCTAGACTGTAAATATTAGAGCATCTGAAATAAATCAACATATTATCCTAAGGATACAAAACGTAAGAGCTATTTGTGGTTAGAACCTTTGACAGATAGTTGGGATGAGGCAGATGATTGCCCGCCTCTCGTATCTGGCTCCCATCGCCGTGCCTGCAGGCAGTTTAGTGTTATAGTTGTATATTGATGTCAGGGTTACTACTGAGTGGCTAGCAATGACAGATGTCTATAATTACAGGCAATGCTTCCAGTATTTCAGAAGAGCCAGCCTATGTTGAACAATTATCTTATTTCTGGCTTGCCAAAGAGGGTTGTTCAAATTGCTGGTATTAGCTGTGGTGGCTGTAACACCTCTGCTTACGCCGTGGGATAAATGTGCAAAAAGCCCTCTGATGTACAGCTCCGGTGCAAAACCTTCTCCCAGTGTGTGAGATCACAACGTTTCGCATGCTTGGGGCTGGATTCTGAGAGATGCAGAACATCTGCACCCGTGTTAAAGTCCATACAGTGAAATAGTTTTAGAAATAAAAATTTTGGAGATAGATAGAATAAATAGGTGTGATTTTTATTGCTTGTGCCAAACCAACGTTGATGTTGAAGGATGTTAAGTGTTCATTGCAGGCCACTCATTTGGATACAAGTGAGCAGCTAAATAAAATTAAGCTGGAAAATTTTAATAGCTACGGTGGCAAGTAAGAACGTGGATTGCTGCTGCTTTATCTTTTGGAGCTTTCTGACTCCAATACAGGAATAAATCTATTCCTGTGTTGTAATCTCTGCAGTGCTGGCTCATTTCAATCATTTGAGGATTTTAAAGCAGCGTTTTACTTTCGTGTTAAAACAAATGCCGGAGTGCACAGACGCCTGAACCTCTGCAGTGCCGTGCAGAGTCTGGTGAAAGCACAGACCTGCGCTGTGCCTCGGAAACTGAAACCGGGATGCTGTTCCCAAGTAATAGCTACTAATGCTGTTTTTAGAATAATATTTGTACTGCAACCCCTGGAGGGATTTAAAAAAAAAAGAAAGAAAGAAAGAAAAAAGAAAAAAAGACTGTGGAATTACAAACCTCTAGCAGTCCTTTACAAGACTGGCAGTCCAGAGACTTCTAAAGCTAAGCAGCTTTTTAACAACTGGCCAAGTAAGGCCTAGCAGGTAAATGAATTTCTTTTTTGTGCAGGGAATGCTCCTCATGCTGCGTTAGCAATCGCAGCAGTCAGTTGGGGGTGCGTCTCCCCAGTAAGTTCGCTAGAACCATAAATCTTGGTCAAGGTTCTCAGAAAACGGGGGGATTGGGAAAGGAAAAATGAGTTAATCAACTGAAAAAAAAATGAGAGAAAGTCATTGAAATGAAAAAATCGGTTTGCATTTAAGAAAATGGCAAGCTAGCATTGCTTGGGCACTGGGTGGAGCAGGGGGTGGGGGGAGAACCGCAGCCCCAGCACGGGCTGCTGCTGCCGGGGCCTCCTGCTGTCCCGGCCGGGCACGGGGTGCTCCGCAGCGACCGTGACCCGGAGCCGTGTTTGCCTTTTCCCCCACAACGTTCCGCTCAGCTCCGGTAGCCGTGCCCTCGTTGTAGCCGTGCCCTCGTTGTAGCCGTGCCCTCGTTGTAGCGGTTGTTTCACCATCGCTCTCTTTGGCTTGAGGGATGTGCAGCGTTTGGGTTCAGCTGGGCAGGTAGGCAGGGCAGTAGCTGGCACATCATCATCTAGAGGAGCCGTGCGTTCCCTCTGGTTGCTTGCAAACACATGCTGTAATGAACAGGAGAACAGTCTACTTTTTTTTCCTTTTTTTTTTTTTTTTTTTTAATGTTTTCAATGCCCAACTTACTCTTCTCTGCAAAGACCCTGTCTGAAATATCTTGGGCCAATTTGGCAGTTTCATTTTTTTTTTTTTTTTTTTTTTTTTTTCTTTTTTTTTTTTTTTAATTTTCTTTTAAGGGAGCTAATTATATAGCAATGATTAGCCCGTCCTCTGGGCTTAGACTCTGAGTTACAAATGTTTTGAGATCTTGCCTTTTAAAGACAGCTGGTCAGGAGCTGGGGTTTGATGAGTGGCCGAGGTTTCCTCTGTTTCCTCCTTAGTTAAATGCTAATTAGGGTTCTTAAGCCCTAGGTTTGGTCGGAGGTAACGGTGATTGATCTGGCCCCTGATGCACAAATCAGGGGAATTGGTTCCATTTTTCATAAGTTGTCTGTGAGATCTGAAAGCTGATTTCTGCTGCACGTAGCGGAGCTCCGAAATGCTAACATTTCAAATACCCGATTCAGATGTATAAATGGTGAAAATTGCAGCTGGGAGGAGGCTCTCTGTTAGCGGGGAGCCCGGCAGGTGCTGCGGAGGTGCTGCTCGGGGTGCTCGGCAGCCCCAGCGCTGCGGGGGCTCCTGGGGGCTCCGGGCTGGCCGGCAGCGCAGCTGCTGCCGGGTTGGAGCCAGTGTGGTTAAGGTCTGCTCCCCTCAGTACACATGACAAAATACTTTAATGTTGCAGTGATCGTTCTCTGCAGCAAGGCCTGGAGAGCTTCAAGGAAGTTATAATATCTTAAGCATTTATGCTGTGCCTACGGGTAATAACTTTACTGTAATTTTCTGAAGATTCATTATCCGAAATCTTAATTCATTATAATAGCCCTTATGAAACATATAGAAACCAACGTTTTCTTGTGTTTTCTTATTTGCACAGTATGAGAGATTCATTGCTCTGTTTTAATTTGTTTCATGGGGTGTGTTTGAGTACATTCCATACAGTGCAGTTATTGAATTTCTGTGACTGTCATTATATAGCCATACAACCTTTAGGAACTCATATTCTGAGCTTCCCAGTTCTGTAATCTGCTTCACATTTAAGAATTGACATAATTAGCTTCTTCAGAGTTATAATGATAGTACCAAAAAGAGAAGACCTCAAAAGACAAAGCCAAGTTAAACTTATCCAGGGCCAAAGAGCAGAGAAGTCAGGGAAATAAGACTGGCGTAATTACCACATTATTTTTCTGTTTCTTTAAGTTGTATTTACATGCAAGTGCTTTGCTTTATAAAACATGGCTCCCACAATTTTATTTCTTCTTTCTTTTTGAAATGTGACAGCTAGAGTTCATGTAGTTGGGAAGCGCAAGGTTATGTAATTTGGAAAACTGATAGACCTGCTGGATGGTGAAAGATTCAGGGGCACCAGTGCTTGGGGTCCTGCTGCCTCCTTTAAACATCCTTGTTCCACTGACGTGGTTTGAACTGTACAAATGGGGCAAGAAAGAAGGATCCCCGCGTCTCTTGCCTTAGCACTTGAGTTGTGTTGCCAGCAGGACCTGGGAAGTGCCTGTCACAGAGTCGTAGAATGAATCATAGGGTGGCTTGGGTTGGAAGGGCTCTTAACGCTCACCCAGCTCCAACCCCTGCCATGGGCTGGGTGCCTGCAAGCTGCGGCTGCCCAGGGCCCACCCAGCCTGGCCTTGGGCACCTCCAGGGATGGGGCTCCCACAGCTCTCTGGGCATTGGGAAGAATTCGTCCCAGAGAGGATGGTCAGGCACTGGAGCAAGCTGCCCGAGGAGGTGGTGGAGTCCCCATCCCTGAGGTGTTTCTGACCTGTGGATGTGGCACTGGGGGACATGGTGAAGCCATGGGACTCAGAAGGTCAGTTGATGGTTGGATGGACCCCAGAGGTCTTTTCTTACCTCGATGATTCTATGATTGTTTCATGTATGTTTGAAATTGTTATTATTACTGATAGTATCTTACTGGTCTCTTTTTTTTTTCCTTGTCTGTCACGGCTGTTGCTATCCCCTGTGCGTACTGCAGTCAGTGCTCTGGCGTTCTGGTTGAAGCAGTGGCGTCAGCCCAGCCTTCCTGTAAGGACCTTGGTTATGAACTCCTACATAACGTAGCCTAATGTTACCACTTCTGTGGAGTTTTCATGTGAATTCATAACTGACATAAAAATTAGATGATAGCAGTGGTCTGACATCCTGTTGAGCAGCTCACGTTATGTGGCGGTATCGTGGCGTGATGGCGTAGCGTTGTGTGTCGGCGCGGGATTTGTGTTGGAAGCTACAAATCCCACGGCTGGAAGGATTTGGGAATAACTGTGTAAAGGCTTGAACCAGGTCTTAAACTGGTCATTTCCGACTGAAAGTTGATCATCCTGCTCCTTGCATGAAGTCTCCGGAGGGAGCCACAGACCTGAGCCTTGGCTCTCCTTGCTGCACGCAGGCAGGGGAGGTGGCGGTGCGGCCGCGCACACCTCGCAGCCGGCCCCGGCATCGCCTTCATGCGCCCTGATGTGAGCAAGCGTGGGATGAGATCACTTCCACATGCAATTCCACATCCTTTTATGACCCCTTTCAACAGTATTTTTCTCCTTTTGAATACGTAGCGCAGCCCTTGTTGCTGGAGTGTATTTTATTATTACATGTCCAAAATGCTTTGTCATTAATTTTTTATAGCGCTTAAAAGTCTAAGGGCGCTTCATTGTTGTGGCTGGGGGCTGCTTGCTCTTCTATTTTTACATCCTAAGAGTGTGTTTTGGTTTGAAAATGATCTTGAAGAATGTGTTTAAAATATCACATCTATTTTAGCTGACGATTTGTCACGTTCTGGGACGAGAAGTAGTTTTTATTACAAGCAGTGTATTCATGCTGACTTGAAATGACCCTGTCACATGTGAAAACAAATCAGATTGTTGCTGTTAATGAGCTTTTCAATTTACTATTCAGTGGATCAGATAAGTGGATTTAAGAGGTAATGATCCTGCTTAGCACTCTGGCTCGGCTGTCAGATCCTGGTGGTTGTGGGAAATCCCCAGGGACAAAAGCGTTGACACAGTTCTTGATGGGATAATGGGAATCAAAGCTAATGGATGATAAAAGGAGTAGTAAGAGTTACAGGGATAATTGTGGATTAAAGCACTGCTCTTTGTCAGCGCTGACTGCTGGTTTAGTATTTATTTGTTAAGCTGTGATGTGGCAGAGCCCGGTCTGACAGCAGCGCGGTGCGGGTCCACGCGTGCCCTGCTCCCCGCAGCGGGGACACCTCCGCCGGCTGCCCGCCGCCGCCCCTCTGCTTCCCTGCCAGGGTTCCCTTTCCAAACAAGGGCGTTTGTGGGTTTTGCTGAAATTACAGCTGCTGGGGCATTTCAGCAGCGCGCTGCTTAGAGAGAGGTGATTTTTTTAAAAACAATATAGAATTTTTATAGCTGAATGTATTATTGTAGCTACATTTTGTTATATATGATAACTTCACACTAACAGTGCTAATATAATATTTTTGCAAAATTTGAAAGCCAATATATTCCCTTTTTTCCATATTTTGATCGTCCTTTCATTTCTGATTTTTGTCCCAAAAAATTACACGCATGCAATTATAAAAGGTGATATTTTAACTTACAAGAGAAGTAAATTGTCCTTGATCGTGATTTCTGGTTACAGCTGCAAGCTTATTTGCTCATGTTTTTATTTTGCTCTAATTTAGAACTGAAGCATTTGGGGACACAAGTCTTTTATGAACTTCCTCAGCTGTAGAATACTGCTGGCTTGATGTTTAATCGAGGTCATGGCATTGCATCACTAGCAGAAAGGCAGCTGCTGCAAGGAAGTTTAAGTACAGAAGTTACCCGAGTTACCTGAAGTTCATTGCTCTTAGTGTGGAATATACAATGTCAGCAAGCAAAATTGACAGCTAGGTGGCACCAGGCTTTCACTGCTGGGTAACTGAGGCTGCATCTGCGGGGACTGGTGCTCGTGTTTCAGACCATGGTGATCCTTGACTCGGTCACATCATCTGGAAGAACTACGTGTAGCCAGTAGTGCTTGGTTTAGTATCACTAAGGGTTAAAATGGCCAAAATGAAACGTACTGATCTGCATCTGGGCTAGGTGCAAGCACACAGCAGAGCTGCTTGCACCCAGGCTCAGGTGAGTTGCAGAGCACCGTGAAGAAGTTTTGCAGTACGTCTCCCTTCTGTTTCTCAAGTTGATCCAAATAAACATTTTTACCCACAATAGATGTTTGGTAACGAAAACTACTAGAAAATTTTCTGGAGATACACAGTGAGTCAAAAATATACTTGGTGTGTCCTGTGTGTTTGTTACAGTGCAACAACGTGCAAATGGAAGAGAAAGGAGAGTGCTGAATCACATCCCACTGACCAACAAAAGAATGTTTTCTCCATCTCTTTGCAACTTTTGTAATAAAACACTCTTTTGAAAAGGGGCGTATTTGTTTTGTGAACTATGAAGTGAGTTTAATGTGGAAAATTTACATCTCCTTTATGGGAAGAAATGTATACAAGAGCAAGTAAAAGCCTATCACCTCCAAATTCACAGAACATCATTGTAGAGAGTATTAAGTCATCTGGTACAAGTGCTTCAGCTAGGCTGGACAGGCGTTTGTGCCTGTGCTTTTCTCCTGCAAAATCGAAATACAGAGGAATTGTAGAATAAATGAAAATTTGGTACTTGTAAGCATTTATGACATTACTGTTTACGTGTTTATTTCCAGGTGTACGCCCGAATGTCTGAAGTCTTAGGAATAAAAGATGACAACCATGTTCTAGAGACATTTATGACAAAAATGTGAGTCTGTGCTTGGATTCTATTCTGTATGTATTTTATTTTTTCTTTAATGCTTACATAAAATCCATGTTTTATTTTACGTCATTAAGTTTGCCCTTTGCTAGAATAATGTCTTCTATAAATTTTAATGATTTGAATTAAGGGATAACAATTTGAAAAGCACTCATGACTTATTATCTGAAAGTCCTGCAAACCTCTAAATAAACACTTAAAGATATATTAAAGTGCCTACATCACTTCTAGAAATGGCTTATGGGAGAATAAAGCTGAGATTTCATAGACTCTTGTTCAGTGACAGTCCTGGCATAAACAACCTTCCCTGCTCCATTCATGCCCCCTCAGATGCCAGCAGAATTACCTGTAAATCACAGTGGAGAGCTGACCAAGTTAAACTAATCTATCTTTGTGTTGGGGAGGCTCCTTTTGGTTTGCTTTTTGGCAAGGTCTGGCAAAATTTTCTCTCAGAAGTATGGATCCACAAAGAACAATTTTAAGGACTCATGCTCAAGGAAACAAGGGGTATTATTGTCAGCTGTTCTCATCTCTGGCGTTTGGCAGAACCAGGTGGTGTGTTATCCTGGCTGACAAGTGGTGCAATACCTTTTCTTAGGAATAATCCTAGAAAATTACTGTCTAATGCTTCTACTGTAGTCCCCTTCCGTGGGTCCAACCAAAACCATGAGGATTTTGTCTTTTATTCCTTAGTTCCTTAGTGAGATTTGTTAGTTCCTCTTGACTATCAAAAGGGTTTCATCTAAATCATTTTTTCTGTTGAAGCAAAACAAAGTGGTCTGTCCAAACAGTTACGAATATCCACTAAAAATCTGAGAGACTTTAGGAGACAATGATTTCTATGTGTGCCTGGAGAAAGGAAGTATGTTCCTTAGCTCTTCTAATCTATGGTGAGGAAAATGTTGCATCTTGGTATTAGCTTCATGTCCTCTAAAGCTGGCCTGTGTGACCATTGCAGATTTCAGCAGACTTTGACCTAGCAGGGAAGCATCTCTGCTGGTGTTGCCAGGTTAGCCATGACCTGTTCAGACAGTGTTAAACCTGACTTGTCTTCTGCTACTATAACTACCAACCTTGAGAAATAGTAGCAATTAAGGCAAGGTCATTTCCTAATGTGATTTCTTTTCCAGGGGAAAGAAGGCATAAATGTTTTGCGTCCTCTAAACCAGAAGCTGAGTGTTGCAGCCTGCCTTAGGATAACTACAGTACCCATCAAACCTTGATATCTATCCAGAGTACACGTTGTAGGCAGATAAATGGGTGATAAATGGAAAAATATTGATAGGTACTTTCTGTAGAGCTTCTGAAAGCACTTCATGCCATGGAATTAGACAGCTAGGCTTCATTTTGTTGTTTTAAAATACAGTGATACTTGAACACGTGAAGAAAAAGGGGGGAAGGAGGACTGTTGTGTGGAGATCAGATACACTCGGTTGCTTCTGTTTTTCTACTCATTGATACCATTGCAAGGAAATCAGCATTACATTTTGCTCACTGAGGAAATAACAGAATATTGTTCAACAAGTATGATAAATACTGCATGTGTTTAGTTTGGATATGGCTGGTTTTGCACAACCCCTGTAAATCCAGAAGATGAGATAGATAGGGTTTTAAGGTTGTGTGGAAGATTTTCAAAGAAAACCAGGTAAATAAAAAGCAAAAATCAGTGCTGCTTTTTAGATTACACATTCTATTTTTTCATTTTCTCTTATTCTGTATCTTACTGTATTTTTCTCAAAATCTGCAGTTTAGGAATTGTTCACTGATTAGATTGAAGGTCATTTAACAGAGTGGATGTTGCAGCTTGAATTGGACACTTCAGTCAGTATCTTTAAGTGCTAGCTGTGAAGGTGTTGTCCAAACACGCTTGTGTTTGTGCTAATGAAAATAAACTATCTTCTCCCCAGTAACAGCATGTTGATTGGAAAATCTGGGTGTGAAACCAAGACGTACCAATGCATAGCCCAACAATAAGGCCTCGCGGCACAGTCCAGTCTGGGAGCATTTTAGATGGCTTGTTGCTGACACTAAGCACGTTCAAAGAGCAGTGGGCAGGATACATGAACGTGAGACCATTCACCGTGCTCTTAATTAAATGTTCCCTTAGTAACTCATCAAAGTCAGTTCAGTCAACAATTTGAAGTACTGTTTCTTGTAGCTACTCATAGTTGCAGTAGCCACTGTTCTGTTCATGGTTTTAAGTGTGTGTTTAATAGATATTTTTCAAAGTACATTTTTTTGGGGATTTATCAATGTAATGGCTGTCCTTTAGACCTTCTGACAATAGTTGAAAGCACTATTGTCACATCAGCCCCTAGACTTTTTACCACTTTTCCATTGAAAGTTAATGAATGTACCTTTTACTGAATTTCATAAATTGTTTCTGGAGGTTTGAAGTTCTAGGCAGAGTATTCCTTAATGGCTCTATTGTCACCATAGTTTTACCGGGAATTTCGTAGAGTAGCTCTTTTAACAACCTTGTTTGCTTTGACAATCATCTTAAAAGGTGTACGGGTGGCAGAGGAAAGGCCAACTGGAAAAGTACCTAGCCTCAAACGAAATATTTGATAATATGCAGACTGTCTTGAGCCTTCTCAGCTATGTTCAGCAAAGCTTGGTTTTGTACCAGCAGTAGAGTAGGTTCAGGGGGGGTTGAGCTGGGAGGCGTTAGGTGAGGGTGAAGGTGGGCAAGGAGAAGCAGTGGGCTTTTGAAGGTGCTGGTAGGGCTGCAGGTGGTGATAAGATTCTAGAGAAGGACACAGTGACTTAGGGTCTCAGTCTGTCTCCTTCAACTTTCTCCTGCTTAGCCTGTTGCCCAGGAGTACTGGTTTTCAAAGCCACAGGCTCTTCTTCATCTGTGTTGATTTCTATATCCTCGTTACTCCCACTTCTTCCCAAAACAGCTACGTCACATGTTCTTGTGCCTCTTGGCCTACTGGGAAGTGGATGAAGGCCAGGACTCTTGAGGCAGGGAGTGAGGCACTATACCCAGAAATGACAGCAGTCCTTTCCTTCACAATTTATTGTGATGTGCTTTTGAGCAGGAGCTACCCACCTGCCTTGATCCTTCTCTGTGTAGGTAAGGAAGAGGCAAGGAAATATTTAGACTGTGGTAGTTTTGGTTCCATCTTCTCCTTGAGCCTCTCCTGGGCAAACAGTGGTAAGTGTCCGGCGTTTCAGTGGCAAGCACCTTTCCTTTTCTGCACTAATTCTTTGTTAGATTCTCCTGGCTCCTTTCAGTTGCTGTCAAATACTTGTGGAAGTGATTTAACATGAGGTAGATTAGCAGAATGTTCACCCGAATGTTTAGTATTGTTGATCATGGTAAAATAATCAAAACATGAATTTATTTGAAATTCATATCCAAACACTACTGTTGGATTTAAAAAAAAAAAAAAAAAATTGACTGCTATAGTAATTTTACTGTGGTACATGCACATTTACATACATGTAAATAGACTTTTCCCTGTCGTGGTGTTTGAATACTAGACAAGTATGAGAAGTCTGAACCTCTGAATATTTTTCTGAACACTGATGACTGGTGTGGCTCCATGAATCACAGCAAACTAAATCTCGGCTCTTTTATTCGTGGTAGCATGTGCATTTCTTAAATATTCACCATTGTCCAGCTCTAATGAAAAGAATATATCCAATCACTGTCATTGAGCCACAGAGAGCTTTTATTGTAAATGATGATAGTCTACGAGAAATAATTAAAACATGATTGTACAGAGCCTTCTTCCCAACAAATTGCTGTCTTCGTTATTACTGAAACATAATTATCTCATAAGGAAAAGATTTTCAGTCTTTTTAGGGGATTTGGTTGTCCTTTATTCTTACTTTTTAATGAGAATTCGGTAGACACCTTAAGCATAATTGAAAGTTTAGCTTAAAATGTATTATATTTTATGATTTTTATAACACAGGTATGTCTGTACTATCTGTGAGACGAAGGCTGTTCCTGATTGCGCATGGTTCAGGCTTTCCAATTCGTGCTATCCTTGCATAAGCTTGTAAATGTTTTCATTCTCTCTGCTCTAATTGTTTAAAAAAGAAAAAATCACAAAACTTGCTGATTTACAGCAATTGTTATCTCTTCTCGCTGGGTTATCTCTTCTCGCTTTTGCAACTCAGTCGTATTTCCAAATCTCCTATGTGAAGTGCAGTGATCTATGCATGTGCAGTAGCTACAGTGTTCCTGGCATTCCTCAGATGTGTTGTGGTAACATCTCTGCCCGTTACATTTCAGAGAAGGGGTTCAAGGCTTCTTGGAAAGAGGATGGATGAATTCTTTGGGCACTTACAAATGGCCTGTAAGCAATATTTGAGCACCTTGGCATACAATGAAAATGGGGAAGGTACCCACCATCCATGTGACCAAATGGATTTTCCCTCTTTGTACAGTGTATGCTCGCTCTTCAGTGCTCCCTTCTCTGTGCTGGCTTTGTGTTTTCCCACTTTCTATCCAAGTCTTACTTTTTCAAATTGCACTGCAAGTCTTTCAGTTCTTCTTTCTAAGCTGGACGTTCCACATCTATGATCCAGCAGTATCATTTCCAGTCCACAACTGCTGTAAGAAGTATGACATCTTTTATGAAGGACTGTCTTTTGGTGGGCACCAGACGTGCCTTTAGCATGAGTGTGATGTAGGCCATGTGTCTGAATCCAAATCTTGCAGTGAGGATGAGACAGGAAATGAAGGGCAGTAAAATAAGTTGGGAAAAAATGTCATGAAATGCATTTAATGGCCTGGAAGTAGATATATGTCTTGATTCTTTCCTCGACTGAAAATCATGTTGATTTGGAAAATGCAAAGAATTTTGATTCTTCTGTGAATGGGTAACCCTCTTCCCAAAGAGCTGTAAATAAGAGTATATTATCATTATTCACCTTCCCCTTCTGTACTGCAGGTGAAAAATACTAAGTCTTTTAAAATTACACTTTTAAGTCACAAGGGCAGAGGTCGTCCATGTGCTGATGGAACTGTAAGCAGCCATGGTGGCAGGGCATGTCCCAGAGCATGCCGTAGGATTCTGGGGGAAGAAGGCTGGGAAGCTTTGCCTTTGATGTATCATTTAGAAGCTAGGCTTCTATTCTTGTTCTCTTACAAAAGGCAATCTGAAAGCTAATTTTTGAAAATATTCTGCGTTCCCAATGGAGTTCCATTTAAATCTTTTTCCTTTCTCACAGCTTTACAGCTTGAGTCAGTATTACTGTTGTTCTTTCATTTTCGTGTGTATAGTTCAGTATTTTGATACTGGTGATGTTACCAAAAATGGAAATATTCTGACATTTTTTATTCCCATTTCTCTTGTACTTGCCTTTAAAATGTGTTCAATGCTCATTACCATAGCCATTTTTGTGAATCTGGTGTTGATGTAGCTTTTGAAGATGCTCTTATTTTCTGTGACTCATTTGAAAATTTATGATTAGTTGCTCTGACTCAATTTCATTGAGTTCCTATTTTAAATCGATAAGCCACTTGAGAGAGAAGCAGACAGGGACGCTTGCACTTGGGTTTAATCCTTGCCATGATTTCTCCGGGAGCTGTAGATTTTTCTCCTCTTTCGTTCCTTGGCTTCTCTTCCTTACATGCTGGTATACGGCTTTTTGTATTTGGAGATTCCTCTGTGGATCTTCACAAATTTTTTCAGATACTTACAATGTTTCATAGATGTTTCTTAAGCTATTACATCTTATATGCTTTTCATATTGCCTGGTATTGATAAGGCAAAAACAGAAATGGGAATTGCTAAGATTATCGTTAAAATTTTTCAGCCACTGTTCGTTCACTGTTCTTTAGCTTTTATATTATTACTCCGTCTTTCAGCATCCAAATATAAGCACGAACAGATCAATTTTTTTAAATAAAGCGCCCCGAAATGTTGAAGAGACTTTTCCATATAGCTTTAGTTTTCTCTTTGAGCTGTTGCAGTGACTTCTTGCTTTTCTTTAAATGCCTTACATTTGGCTACTGAAAGACAAGGATTTTGCTCTTTTGCAAAATAGCCTTTTTATGATTTTGATACTGATGTCAAATCTGGGTAGTCCAAATTCATTTTTATTGCATTGTATGGTGTATACTTGTTAAGGATTTAGTGCAACTATAAACATCTCCAGAACTCCCCATAGTGGGGATAAACTCTGAATTATGGACTTGCTAGCATGGGCTATTCCTTTAAGCCAATCTGAACCTTTGTAGCTCTTCATAGAGATTTTATTAAGTAAATCAATGTTTGTTTGTAAATATAAATTGACGAATACTGCTTTGGTAATTGCATTGTTATTTGCCTTTTCCTGAGCAAATAATACTAAACAGATGCCTTAAACTGCCTTCTTGGGTTTATAACTTCCTGAAAAAGAGATTTAGCCTGTGAATATGTACAATATAGCAATAATCAATGCCGATTTTAAAGCACTTAACATCTCTTCTTTGGGTTCTCCACTCCCAAAATTTTAAGTCCTGCTGCCTCGCAGTCTCCATAGCTGGTGCTGATCGTGCCTCTTTCGTTGCCCACTTTCATCAATAGATCTCACAGCTTCAAGTCAGAGTCATTATGCGTATTCTAAGACAAGGAAACTGAGAAATCTGAATGAGAAATTGCGAGCTCTTCATCAGCTCCCGGTTCGGATACACCCTAGGAGTTTGTTTTCTTCATCAGGAATAGGTGTCATGCCTTGTGAGCCAGAAGTTCTGCTGCCTGTTTGTTTGCACGGGCTGTCTCGAGAGGCTGACGGCCTGTCCTCGCTGCCCCAGCCAGCAGCTCCACTGTCAGTGCCTTGCACAGCATTCTCTCACAGCTGTTGGAACCACTCCTCGCTTGAGAAAAATGCCATTCCTCCACTTCATGGGCTTCAGTTTACTCCTTTCCTCTGCAGGCTCCTGCCACTCCTAAGTCTTGTAGCTGAACAAACCCGGCAGTCACTGAGGTTCATGGCACAGAGGAAGCTGTGCTGTGCTTCAGGCCTCACGCTTCACCTGGTGGAAGGTAGGGGAGCAAGTCGTCATCGCCCAGACCAGAAAGCTGTCCCAGATCGTCTTCCCCAGGGATCGACAATGTCTGTGTTATCCTGCATCACAGTTTGTGTCGGTTCGTTAATCAGAGATTACACTTCCAAAATGCCAATGTCTGAGAGGGATTCAGTTACAGAAATGCAGCATCCACTGTGTGTCTTGAGTGTTAGTTAAGTGTAAGGTGTAGGGAAGAGGAAAGCAGGGAGTAGAAGGGGAACCGTAACGTCGAATTTCACGGGGAGTTGGGTGCATCAGTCGCTCAGTGAGTCTCACCCTCCAGTGTCTTCCGTGCTCCATTTCTCATATGCTGAAGGGAAATCAGGGCCCTTTGTTTTTATCTCATGGAGAATTAGGTGGATGAATACTGTAGAAGTTCACAGGCCAGATTTGGTGTTGAAAAGTGCGATAAGTATAGGTGGGGGTTAAGCGTCGATTTATTTCATTATGGCACAAGGAAGAGGCGTCTCGATGGGTTATTTCTTATTAATGGGGTTATTTAAAATATAGGGATTATAAAAATGTTTGAATAACTTGTTCAGGAAAAAAAACATTTGGTATGCTTTTATAGCATTTTCTGTCTCAAGTGGAAAATCCTAGGACATATCACAGGAACATATTCATCATGCTGTACTAGTCTGAGGTTCTGCATGGCAGCTCTCAGAAGGAGGAAATTGTGTTATAAAATCTTTTTTTTAATTTATTCTAGTGTTACAAATCTCAAATACCGAGGAAGATGTGAGCCTGTGATTTCAAGAACTCTACAGTTTCTAAATGACCTTTCTGTTGGATATCCTTTTTATTGTTTATGACCTTGTTTGCATATAAGGTAAAAATTAATGAGATCTTTGTTGCTGTTTCGCATGCCACATTTTAAAATCAGTTAGGATATTGATGTTTGTTTGCTTTGGTTTATCTTTTCCTATGCATAGTTACTGCTTTTTTAAAAGGTATGCATATTTTCACCTACTTCTTACCAGCAAAAGAGAAATGCAACTAGTTGCTTATGGTCATTATCCCATTCCTAATCTTCTTGAAGTTAATGTTGTTGATGAGTTCAACAGTATTGAGAGCAGGATTGGTTCTGTAATCAGCTGGGAGCAGGACTGGTTCTCCCTTGAGGATGAGCAAACTAAGTTGAGAAGCACAAGCCTCTTCATATGGTTTGTCTTCACCTGATTCCAAGTTCCTCACTGTGTCAGTGCCATTGTTACTACGGAAAAAAACATCGTTATGTGTATGGCTTTGTGTCTGAGTTCTAGCATGTTTGTGAAAGTTTATCCAAAGTCATTGATGTTAACCTGCTATCTGTTGCAAACCTGTTGTATCTTGTTCTAATATTCACTTGTGTATCATAAGTTGGAGAATTATTATTCTTTGAATCCTCAGTGAATTGAGCAAGAAGATGAAAAACAGCAATTATTTTTGCTGTGACAAAATATTTGAAGGTATACAGCAGGTAATAAGACACCAGAGCTCCTGAAAACATTCAGTTGTGAAATCCTTTGCTATTTTAAATAAAAACTTTTCAGTAATTTTCTAGAGAAGTTTAATTGTTAGACAAACAGAGGCAAAGGTAAGTGGAATATGACAACTGAAATCATTTTATTTCTCTATAGAGAATAATTTTAATATTTCTGTGGGTAGAAAGATGATGCTCCATAAGTGAATTTTGTTTAGTGAAAATCATCTGATGTGTACTTCCATGTGTTTGTTTTGACATACCATTAAACAGCTAGCTTGAGATATTTCAGATACGCATGTGTTTATGTTCTCATGGCATCACGGTTAGGACTGGAAAGGACTTGAAAGCAAAACGTTGCTAAAACATTTTACAAAAACAGAAGAGGAGACATTTATTTCATGAGTAAGATTTATGAAGAGACTAATGAGCTCTCTCCTCTTTTACAGGATACACTTATTGCTTCAGTAGGGCTCAGAACAAAAGTAACCACGAATTTTAACGTGGTGCACCTGACTTACAGGGTCTGCTTATTTATTCCTACATGTTACTTGTTGAAATAATCAGCCTCATATTTCCGTTGAAGCCTACAAGCATCTAACATTTCACACTGGGTTGTGGAGGCTTTCAAAGGCATTTATTCATATGCTGGCTCTCAGAAATGGGAGGTCAGTATATACCACTGATGCAAATAATACTTTTTCCAAGGCTGGAATGTCTGGATAGTTTTAGTTTTCAAATTACTCAAATTATATTTGCAGTAAATGAGTTTCTGCTCGTGAAATAGACATAATAATGTCAGGACCTAGAAAGGATGAAAAAGTAGTTATTTAATAACCCAAGCTCTCCTGAAGAATAAAATTGTGATGAAATTGTATTTTTTTTTTTTTGCAGAAACTTGCTAACCATTGCAAGAGCAGTTTCAGACCCCTGTGCATAGTCACAATGTAAAGCAGCACTGCCTTCAGAAATATACAGCTTAAATGTCATTGGAAATGTTTAAAGATGAGTAAAAAAGAGAGATTAACTAAAAATATAAATACTAAAAATGTACTCAATTATTTTTGAACGGAAATACTTCAAAAA
Organism: Penelope pileata; assembly: GCA_013396635.1. NCBI lineage: Eukaryota > Metazoa > Chordata > Aves > Galliformes > Cracidae > Penelope > Penelope pileata. The sequence goes on along the minus strand of WBMW01003919.1, from coordinate 1,598,081 downwards.
TTCCGAGGACATTCTAAGATTTTCTGCTTAGATGGGTGGGGTTGTACAAAGACAGCTTTAATGCTGGTTCACTCCACTGTGATGTTGTATTAGTTAAGTTTAAAATTGTGTTCCCTGGCAAACCATAAAAGATTTCGAAAGTATTAGACACCCACTTTTGTGCTGGAATTTAATATGCAACTTTTTATTGGAAAATAATCGTCCTTGTCTGGCAAAATCCACCATGCAATATTTCTGTTAGTAGGCATAATGCAATAAAGACAGGGAGGGCTATTTATCACTACAAATTTTGAGGATTTCAGGATTCTTTTTATTATTTTAATATATTTCTTTGGTATTAAATCAGAAAAATGATAAATTACACCTGTCGACGCTGTTTTTCCTTTTTCCCAGAAAATGATGTACAACCCAATTTCACTGGTCATTTTGGCTTTTAAAGATATGTATTTTTTTCCTATAAAAAACTCTACCAATAGTTTTTTTTAATAATAATACTGAAGTACTTTTTATTTCAAACATATGAAGTAGTTTATAACTACTTCCTGGCATTGCAAACTTTGGCCTTTTCACGTTATATTAGTTTTTTTAAATGGTGTTAGGTATATATTGCTTTGAAAGAAACGGTGTACTGGTAAGATGCTGGATCCAGTGGATCAATTCTCAGTATTTGATATAGATTAAACCGTGGCTAGCCTGAAAGGTTAAAAATAATAATTTATTTAATTTCAGTACTTGTCCTGCAAGTCAATCAGCTTCTAGACAGTCTTGGAAATTGGATTGTTTTGGTGGGTTTTTGGCGTGTTTAATAGTCTTTTTTTGTAAATGATAATCTAGAATTAGAAGCAAATAATTATTCCAATAACTGTACTGTATAATAGAAAAATTTTAAAAAGGAGGAGAAAGCACAAGGCATTATTAACAACAAAGGCAACAAATGATTGGAGCTGGTGTCATGGTTTACATTACTTTCACAATTATTGCAGGTTTGCATATTTCGAAATATATTAGCCCAATTTGATTTCAAAGCTCAGTTATTTGAATTATAAATCATTATGTCCCTCCTAGCTGATCAGTCTTGAAATATCTTTGAATTCATTTACATAATGGAATGTTAGTCATTCCTTTATGTCTTTGAAGCCCTAGTGCTCCCCCATGCACATTTAGTTCTTTCTGATAATTAACTTTTCCACTGCATATTTTTGTATCAGAATACCTACAGTGTCATCGTTACTTTGCTTAATAACGTGAGTTAAAATATTTTTGAGAGACTATAAATTCTTCATCCATGTCTTTGTTGGCCTTACAGTGTCATGGAAGGCTCTCTCTCTCCTAGAAGAGAAAAAAAAAAAACCAACAAACCTATGTAGCTTTGCAATATGAAAACATGAAAATGCTGTAGATTGACAAAGAATTGTCTGTAAACTAGATTAGGAGATTTTCTAATAGCAGCTATGAAACCTATTGGTACATTTTTATCTGTTTAAAAAGGATTTAATCCATTTAAAATGAAAAGGGGAATTGTTTATTCCTACAAAAGTAATCCAACACTACGACCAATTATGTGCAAGGATGGCAGGGTGAAGCTCTTGGAGAGGATTAAAAAAAAAAAAGCAATAATAAGGATTATGGGCATTTGTGCATACATGAGTGTATGCGCTCCTGTAAAGTTATACAATCGCATACCAATTATTTCCTGAAGAATTTCATCAATGCCAGGGATAAAATGTTCAGTAAACGAATTAGTCCTATTTTTATAATGCTTGTAGAACATACAAGCCCATAAGTCTTTTTATTCTGTGCTTTCAGTGCCTATGAATATCTCTGCTTTTTGAATTTTGTATGGCATTTCTGAAAAAAGTGTATTAGTATACTCGGATATGACACTGCAGAACTGAGACACTGGAATTCACCTGACTTGCTGGAAGTCAGACAGCAGTTTTATTTCAGATGAAAGAGAAGCAGGAGTCGAAAATCCAGGCCATTGCTCTGCCCGTGTTTGCGGGTGTCCCTGCTGGCAGCGGGTACCTGCGGTACTACAGCTGTACCTGCAGTACCCTGTTGGCCAGTGGCATCTCCTGCCCCCAAGTCGAGATGTTTGAGTCATTTGAGATAAGGAATTCATGTGTCATCATTGTCAGACATGCTGAGGTTGAGGCCAGGCAGCTTTGTCCAGAGCAGGGGAGCTTTGCTGGTGCCGCACAGAGACCGACGTGATGCGGCCTTGCTGAGGGCCTGCGCAGGCATGGCCTGGGGCGGCCGGGGCCCAGCTCCGTGCCGTGGTATTTACCCGCAGGTGTGTCTGCTTGGCTTTAGCCAGCATGCAGAATGGGAGACATCAGTTAATGCGTAGCAGCACTCAGGTTGGCTTTGCGTTATATAAGGTTGGAGCAATTGAGATTACTACAGAAGCAGCCATAGATGTGTCTAAATTCTCTGCAGTACCACCTCGTTTTCTGCTTTGCTCTGGTCCTGAGACTTTGTATGCTTCTTAGAAACTGACATTCAGTTCTTATACATCTGAAAATACTTTGAGTGTTTAACATAGCTTAGTATAGAATCATTAAGGTTGGAGAAGACCTCCAAGATGGTCTAGTCCAACCGTCAAATGGACGGTTGTGTGTATGAGATACACTCACAGTGTGTCTCACAGTGTGTATGAGCTGCAGCTGAAACAAATCAGACAGGCCTAAAGATCACCTCTGTGGTTTGGAGGCCATGATTTCACTGCTGTTAGGGCTGCTGCCAGTCCCATTGCCAAGTGCCCATCTTCAGCACAGACAGTTGCAAAAACACTTCTGCCATGCTGATAACATGGGACTATCTGAGGAAAAAATAGTGCCATTTATTATTAGAAACTCTCTGTTTAATTATAAAAGTCATTTAGTTCATTTGTCTCTTTTGTGACTAGAATATGTGCCATGAAACACAATTGCTTTTATTAATAATAGATTAAGGTCTTTAATGTTCTAAAGAAGATCTCCATGACATATTTCCAGATTAAATTCAAGATCTTTTTAATTTACATTTGTTGTTGTTTTGATTGGGATTTTTTTCTCACTAAAAAATCCTGGAAGTTTGTACAACCTGATTACGTAATCATGATGTCATGAGGCAGATATTTCCTTAACGCCTGCTACTTATAGTCTCCTAAAAAAACTTGTGAAAATAGAAGCTGTGAAATTCATGCTTCTGAATCACACAGTAAGTTTTCTTATGACGTTAAAAAATGTTATGGTTGTACTAAATTTTGTAGAGTGTTTAACTTCTTGTACACTTGTGTTTCAACAGAGTAAGCATTTCCCTTTCTTGGGCATCAGTGATAATTACAGCCTCAGTGACCTTAGGTGCCGGACCGTGTTCTACACTGCTCTCACTCGTCTGCTCATGGTAGATTTAGGTAAGATCCTGCTCAGCTGCCCCTGAGACATTTTGCTGCTTCTTATGAATTTGTAATGCTATGGGTTTTTAAGGTCTTTTAACCAATTAAACAGCAGTTTCATTGCACAGTAATATTTATGTTGGTATTTAAATCACTGCCTACCAGCTTTAGAGATTTACAGCACTAAGCAGTGCCAATCTATTTGTTGCCTTCTGTTGGAGAAATAAGCAAGGGAAGTTCTTTGTTGGGTGTTATTTGTTAGTTTTTTGGGGGTCTTTTTGCACAGAAGCACTTCCTATTTCAAGTATGAGGTATATACAAAATAAGTGATTGAGTGCTTTAATTTTTAAGATGTACAGATTATGCCAGAATTTTCCACCTTTTAGTAAAAGTTTTGTTTACGTAGATCGCTTCAGAAGTATTGCCTCCAATTTATTTTCATGGAAACTACAACAGCTACAAACAGCACAATAACACATTGGTAGAGCAAATTCTCAGCTACGAGACACTAGTTTTGAACACAGTCATCACTGTTAGCTGTGTGTTTTCACCAGTGATGAACAAGAGCCTGCATGCTGTTCTCGCAACAATCTGCCCCAGCAGAGGTTCCCCACTGCTGAAATGCACCGTCCACCTCCTCACTGTGCTCACATCCACTGCTTGGTCTCCATCAACGTTCAGCAAGCATCAGTGAGTGTCAGCGGGTGCCACTTTCTCCAAATGGAGGAATTCATTCCCACCCTTTTGCTCCATCCGCGCTCCCATGTCAGATGCCATTGAGTCAGTGCCCCTCTGCTGCCATCTGTCACATGGCAACAACACGGAACAGAATGTTGGTGGGAAGGTTCAACTTCTACTGCCATCCCACCAGCATCCACCTCTGACATCATGGGCCAACACAGAATCATAGAATTGAGTTGGAACGGACCTTTAAAGGCCATCTCGTCCAACTCCCCTGCAATGAACAGAGACATCTACAGCTAGATCAGGTTGCTCAGANCAGCGCAGAGCAGAGGGGCAGGATCCCCTCCCTGCCCTGCTGGCCTCACTTCTTTTGATGCAGCCCAGGATGCGGTTGGCTTCCTGGGCTGTGAGGGCGCGTTGCTGGCTCATGTCCAGCTGCCATCCACCAGTACCCCCAAGTCCTTTTCGGCAGGGCTGTGCTCTATCCTTTTGTCCCCCAGCTTGCATTGATAGCATGGGTTGCTGTGACCCAGGTGCAGACCTTGCACTTGGCTTTGAATCTCGTGAGGTTCTCCTGGGCCCCCTATCTAGGTCTGTCCGGATGGTGTGCTGTCAGGGATGTCAGCTACACCTCACAGCTTGGTGTCATCTTCAAACTGCTGAGGGTGCACTCAGTCTCACTGTCGATGTCGTTGATGAAGGTATTGAAGAGTATTGGTCCCAGACCTGACCCCTGAGGGTTAGCACTTGTCACTGATCTCCATTTGGACATTGAGCCATGAACATAATAAAATAGGAGGTATTACTTTTGGAGCAGCCCTCACATTTCATTCATTTATGCATGTTCCAATATACAAAGATCATCAGAGTTTAATAAGAGCACTGACCAAAGTTCTGCAGTTCAACCAGCAACACTTGGGTTTCTATCTTGAGTTGTCCTGTAGAAATTGCAGAGTTTAGACATGTAAATCTCAGTGCACACGTCAATAGCTTGGCATAATCGATTCACTTGGAATCCAGGCACTGCCTTTGGACACCTGAATAAAATGCAGAACTCTGTCTGCATTCTTACCTCTCTCTTGTCTAGGATGGGGAAGCTGGGCTTGTCAAAATGATCACTGAAACAAAGTGTATGTTAGAGAAGCTGATAGCGAAGGGTACATCATGCTTCCATTTGCCTCAGTTCTGTTCAGAGGCCCAGGGCTGTGGGCCTGCATTAGCTGAGGATCTGCCTTACAGAATGCTTCCACGGGAATGGACATCTTAAGATGTTCTAAGGTGGGGCTGCTGATGAGGGCTTTTAAAAAAACAAGGCAGCAAGTCTCTTAGGTTCTGATTTGTAACCATCACACGAGGACTTAACTGGGCAACATAGGTGCAGAAGAGATTGACACAAAGTTGTAAGCCAACAGCAGTGGAACTGCCTTTGATGTTACGTGGGTGCCTATACTGTCTGCTTTTAAGCGCTGCTGAAAGCAGGCGAGTTGGAGACAAGACTAAGCAAATTCATCTGCTTTTTCTTAAAGAATGACAACTGTGAGCTGGAGCTGTGTTTACCTGCAGTTAAACAGCTTTCAGTACTGGCTGAGCATCATGTTAACATAAGCAATGGGAACCTTTTTCTAGGTTACACACACAGTTTCAGTAATGTTTTCTGTAGGAGAAAAAAGTAAAAATAAAATTGCAAATATTAAAAGTAACACCACATTACAGGTGATGTAAATGTGCATCAGACAAACAATGCGGGCACGCGGCTTGTAAGTGGCTACAAGCTGACAGAATTCCAATTCCTCTGGATTGACATCTCTACAAGAGCTGAAATGGTCAGAAATGTCTAAAAAAACATACCTCAGTCTTTTGGCTTTTTGTTCCTTTTTGTTCCTACTGAAGTAGATTCGAAATTGAACTGGTAGAAAAGCACATCTAGGGAAAAAAATGTAAGTTTACATTTTGGGATCCAAATTTAAGAATTATGGTATGCATGCGTTGTGCCTTTTGTTTGTTTGTGCAAGAATTAAATGATAGCATTGTGAATAAAGGGATATTTACAAACTGTGCCTGGTAACATTACTGAACCAAAAAGCAATGTACCAACTGTCTTCTCCAGCTTTTTCAAATTGCAAGAGCTTTATATAGAATCTTTTTATGTTGTGCATCTAATTTACATGGGAATAAAACTAAGATGAATTTTCATTGAGGGGTTGTTCTGAGTAATGGTTTGATGTGGAAATATTTTTGGAGATTAATCAAATACAGTAAATTCAGAATATTTACATTTTAAACAAGACGCTGTTGGAGTGACTGGCAAAATCAAACTGTAGTAGGAAAAACAGGACCGTATTAATTATTTGCTAAAAAATAAACTTTGCTTTCTGTTGAATAACCTTATATGGCTGTAATGAGACTTTGATATCTTTATGTGTCCCAGGTTGTCTCCTTAATACTTACAGTTTTGGCATTTAGAGTTGCGCCATTTTGTCTGACTGGTTCTTGGTCCAAGATTTCTGAAGTAAAGGCAATATTCTGTTGTGTGAATTATGTAGTAACCAAAACTAACACAAGAACACCAGTAAAAGTTAAGTTTAAATAAAAGTTTTTATAAGATTTAATAAATTTTTATCACTTTTTCTGCACTACTAAAAGCAATACATCTAACCTGTAGAAAATACCCTCAGGAGCTATTTGCTTGGTTTGTCAGTGTCCTGTCCTTGCAGGTACATGCTGTCCTGCTCAGTGCCAAACCTCTCCATGTAAATAAAGCAGGTTTAAAACACTGTTGCCTTAAGCCATGTACAGACCCACCGTAATGAACATGAGGCATCTTTTGGGGAGGAAAAAAAAAAAGACATGTTGAGGATATGTATGTGTAGTTTGAGTTATAGCAAATGAACAGTTTGCCATGTTAGGTTTGTTTAGCATAGTTTCTTCCTTTCCTCATTAATGCTACACTGGTCATGGAATGTGAATGTGGCTCATGCAAGAACGTGAAGGAGATGTTGAGACAGTAATTTGGTATGTGATTAACAGGAGGAGCATCAGGGTGTATACAGTACATCAGGAGGAGCAGTTACTGTTCGTGCTATTTCCTAACTTGTAGGAGGGTGAGAGGAAGCTCCTGCTGGTTAAGCAAAAAGATTAGGAGCAGGGAAACTAGTTCAGTACTGGAACTGGCGGATGAAGGAGATAGAGCTGGGTGAGTAGCGTGGGACTGCTTTGAATAAGAGGGGAGGGGACACAAGGGTTCAGAAATGGCAAAAATGACTCAGGTCAGCAGAAAGGAATGGAGAGAAGATGGCAGAGGAGACAGGCAAAGATGGGTGGGATTAGAGTCCAATTTCCCAAAGTCCACCAAATCCTGTTGCTGCCAGCAATGGCTTTGAAATTTGACCCAGTGTCTCAGCCTCCTTTGTTGTGCCTGTGCAGGACAGGAGTTACAGATTTGATCTGTTACTTTACTAGTTTAAGAAAGTTCTTGAGCGCAGATTGTGATTTGAAGGTTCTGATGCTGTTGTTGACCACTGCAGCAGCAGTAAGTTGTTCAAAGTGTTTCTTCTGCTTTAAAAGAAGCTGAGAAGGCTGGGCACAACAGCCCTGTGTGAGGAAAGCAGTTCAGGTCACAAAGCCAAGTATTCAGAACTGGGAAATGCCATAAATGGCATTGGCTATGAAGCTTCCATTTCTCTTCCATTGTAAATACATACACGGTGATGAGACAGCTTTAGTTGCAGGATCACAGTTATTCCCTCAGGGATGTTTGCCTCTTTGAGGTTGGACGATGTGTCATCCTAGCTTAATGAGTAACTACGGAGCATTCTGGCTTTTGTGTTTCCATCTGTATTTTTGTGTTGGCCTACGTTTTGCTTTCTGTTGTGAAGACGGTTTTCTTCAGCTTTCTGTACTGGGATGAATGATTTGGTCTTTGCGGCATCCCTATGAGATAAGAGGCTGGAATTAGATCCGTTTTACAGATGGGTATCCAAAGTGTAGAAACAAAAATTTAAGTTTATTCTAAGTTTGTGCAACTAATTTGATGCACAGAAGACTCCTCTTAACTTCAGTTGCAACTTAGAGTGTGTCTGTTTTATCTGTCAGTTACCCAGGAAATAGGAATCCAGAATGCATGGTATTGTTGGGAGTCAGAGCATGAAAAAGGTGTCAGTGTTGAATCAGGGAGCAGCCAGCTGACTGTAACTGGTCAACACTGACCAGTTGTAGATGCCCAGGGCAAAGGGTACACAACTGTTTCCCCTGTATCCTTTCCTGGATTTGATTTGCCAATGAAAAGAGAAGGAAGAGAAATCCTATAGCAAAGAGCTCTTTAAAGAACATGAATTAAGTTTGTACTCTGAATTAATCTAGGGAGGAATGAGTGTGTGAGGACAGGCTTCCTGCATCAAGGAGCTGAACATTAAGTAGCATGAGGACCAATTCCATGCAAATGCCATTTGTAAAAATGCTGTTGTTGTTTATAATTACATGTTCAGCATTATGACAAGGCAACGAAACAGTCCAGTCTTCCAACTCTCTAAGACCATCTTTTCTGTTGGAACCTGATGATTCTTGAGGTCCCTTCCAACCCATGTGTTCTATGATTCTGTCATTGTATGATTCTCTCAACACTTACCTTCATTTACTCCAAGTTCACACCTCTGAAACAAATGAGGCAATGGTGTTACGCAGATAACCCCAGTCTAGTCCAGATTTATTTCCATGGCAGCTTCATCCTGTATACTAAGTAGGTAGGAGGTAGAAAAATCAGCATTTCATCTTAAAAGATTGTGGTTTAAACATACTATAAAGTACACAAATGAAAGGGTCTTGTTTACTGTTGCAGCCTTAAGTCTAACAAGCATTTTCTAACTGTTGAGTCTTATGTGAGTATTTTTTTAGGGTACTGAGCACATGCTGTCAGATTAACAGAGAAAACAGAAATACGAAGAGGAGAAAGGTGTGAAATGCAGAGATGTGCCAGTCTCAGATACAAGTAGTTTGCAATCAACTTTGTCTTTTGTTTATATCTCAGTTTAAAAAAAAAGAAATAAAAGTCAACCCTCATATTTCTGTTCCTGTAGTTCTTATAAAAGTTCCAATGATGTCAGTGAGATTTTTCTATAAAAGCTGAAGAGACTGACCCTTCTGAAACAACGGTGTGAATATGATGTGATGCTTTTGCTGTTTTTTTTGTTTCTTTTCCTGTAGGTGAAGATGAGGATGAGTTTGAGAATTTCATGTTGCCCCTCACAGTTTCATTTGAAGGTGTGACTCAGATGTTCAACAGTAGTTTTGAACAAGAAGAGGCAAAGGTAAGTTTATTTCAATTACAGGGAAAGAAATTATTGATGGCAAATAGTGGGGCAACTGTTGAGCGACAGATTGTCATCTCTGTTCTGCCTCTCTCTGTTGAAATGTATATGCCTGTATCCTGATAGGTATATGCATCCCAATATTAGTGTACATATAGTTAAGAATGTAGACAGTAGAGATACAAAGGCTATGAATGACTGTCATAAAAGAAACTTTGTACGAATATTTGAGAAAGACCTTGGGATCTTCAGTGCTTTGCAGATCAAGTGACCCCATTTGAATTCCATTTGTAATCAAAGGGAAGATTTTAATTATTTGGTAGTTTATCTGTTTCATATTCCCCTTTTCTATGTTAGTATCCTGTTTGTGTATATTAACGTATTTATTTGGGAGCATAAGGAGACGTGTTGTAACACACTTGATAAAACACTGCTGCTTTAAAGTATTTTTTTCAAACAAGAATTTATTATATAAATCAAGACTTTATTAAATGGCTGGGCATATATGTATAAATAGGAACTGGTCTTGAAGTATTGCACCCTTAAACTGAACAAAGTGATTAGGATAACTGATAGCTAAATAAGGTTTTTATGTGCCTGTGGGAGCCATATTAGGATTGATTTGACAAGTCAGTTCAGCTGTGGCAACAGTCATAATATCTAACACAACATTATGTTTTATTAGTAAAATCCTTAAGTGTAGCAAGCTGTTTGTGTCAAAACAACAGTATATTTTAGGGAAGAAAAAGACTTGCTAGATGCAAGCTGCATCATCAGGAATGATAATATATTAGAGCACTATTGCATTAAGGAGAGCCCCTTCTCCTGCCACTGCATGAGCCCTTAACAGCGCGCGCTGGGGTGCTCGCTGCAGCTACACGGGGTAATTTTTAAGATGCCCTAACAGTAATTTTTAATCCACTGTTTTAAAATATTTTACAAAGTAATGGAAAATTAAATATACATCATCATTTTGATCCATTTTCTTTCACAAGAAAATAAACAGATACGCTAGAAACGTAATAAATAATGTATCTGCAATACATCTCTGACATCACCAGAAGATGCACAGTTCACAGTAATCACTTGAGCTGAGCTATTATTTTTTAAAAATAATATTATCTCAACGTGTACTTATTCTAGCTTCCTTATTTGTTGTTTATTTATTTAATTTTAATATCTTGCCATTGATTAAGTACAGGCAGTTAAACTATTCTGGGTTCATCTTTCATATTTTGAAGTTACAGATTCCAAAAACTGGACCAAAGAGAACATTGGATGGCATTATCCTTTCTGTAGGAGACAGCATTTACCTCATGAGAGAACTCAGTTCATTAAAATAATTTTGCTGTTGTCCTGCCTGTTTTTTTTGAGACCATCTTAGCGGAGAAATTTTAATGGAGTGCCAGTGATATATTCCTAAACTAGCAAGTTCTTAACGACCCTGGAAAGTGACTGCTTGATTACACTTTAACGGTATTTGCAAATAAAATCACAAGTAATTAAGGGGAAATCTCCAGGCTTTTGAGCAAGTTTGATGCATGATAACTGCCTGATTCAGCTTCATCTAGAGTAATGCTGTGTAGACAAGAGCTACTGAGATCAATAGCAACATAATGATAGTGGCAGAATTAAGTGAGTAACCTGAGAACTGTGTCTTCAAAATGCATGCAGCTGCCACAAGCCAGGGCCACACAGTGCACTCCGTGCTTCCGTCCTAAATGTTCATCAAAAGACGCCCTGCAGGAAAATGGAGTTAGATGCTCTTTATTGCTGATCGTGTCTCTTGCCACATTTATCAGGGAAATTGGATTAGCAGTTGGCAGCTGCAGGTAGACAAGGTTCTGCAGTGATTAAATATGCAGCTTGGCTGCATTTGTTGTGACAGACCTTTAGTAAATTCTACTGTAAGCACCATCTGTCTAATTTGTATAAAGAAAACTTGGTGCTTTAAGCTACTGATAAAGGACTAAATCTGTTGCTTTATCATAAACAAAACTTTTGCTCTAAATTCTCTTAAACGTAATTTATTAGGTTAAAGCTATTTTTCTATCGTGATGAATAAATAATACATGCAAAAGTGCTTTCAGGTACTTCATTTTCCAAGTACTGAAAACAAAAACGGTTCAGTTCTTCAATAAAATGCTTAGTATTCCCATCCACGGGGAGATGACACTGTTAAAATATCACTATGAAAATGGTCCAGGACTGCCAAATTCATTTAATTTGTGGTTTTTACTAGGACTTTCTAACTGGCTGGGGTTTTTGTTTAATATTTCTGAAATACACCACTGAAAAACAGTCACAGCAAGGGAGCTCTTTCTTTTTAAAATACATTTGTAATCATTAAATCTGCATACAAAACATATGTTTAGGTTTCTTTTCCAGCGAGATCAAATATAATTGAAGATGGCTTAAGTAATTGTACTTTTCTTTTTGCCTTTTTTTTCTTTGCTGGTTCCTTCCTCACGTTTTTATATTAATAGGAAAGATGTCCAATATTAAAACAGGAGCTGATTTTCTCCTAAGAATTTCGGGCTTTCTCTTGACAGCCCAGTTAAGTAATATATCGACGGGGTAGCCGGAATCTCAGCCCTACTTTGTTTATAGCTGTGACATCATCAGGTTTGATAGAAATCCATGGAAAAAAAGTATCTGAGGAAAAAGCAGTTAAATAGCAACATGCTATCTTTAGCCGGTTTGTAGAAACTCCATGCTGTTAAATTATTTAAAATCCTTGATTTTCAGCTTGCACACATTAAAAGTTTTCACACTAAGTGCCAAATGTTGCAAACAGCACTTTAACAGAATGATTTTGCTTTGATCCCTGTAGCAGTTCCTGAATAATTTATCACAGGTTATTGCCTTAATTCTGGAGAGGGATAGAGCAATAAAGGCAGATGAAAACACTCCAGTTGAAACACCTTGGGGCCTGCTCATTCCTCTGACACGGCTCTTTTGTTGGAACTATTTAGAGGTTATTAAGACGTGTCTCCAGAATTAAGAGTATGCTGTAAGGATGAAGACAGCCATCTTAATTCTAAAGACAAAGCGCAATGACCCTTCACCTTTTTTTTCCTTTGTTGTTATTATATAGTAGAATTATGAGGGTAATATTATAGCTGCACCCAGTAGTGCCACTGCAGTTAAGGGTCTGTCAGCCTTGCCATTACAAACCCTGGTTTGGGGGTGGGTGGCGTGAGGAGTGTCGTCCGCGTTGAGTTGCGTTAGTCGGGTGCTTGGCAAGTCAGAGGGGTTTTCTGTAACTGTTTAGGTGTTCATTACTTCTCCCTTAAAAGTCTACTGAAAAGTCTTAATCGGGACTTCGAACCAAAGCACTAGAATTTTTTTTTAAATTGTTTTAATTAATCTTAAGTAGCGCTCTTTAACACTTGCGGAAGAACATTTCAAAACTGAAATTTGATCATAATTGTTTCATTAGCGAGAAAATGTGTAAGCCCACGTACCACTGACGAGTTTTTTACTTTGTGTCTTGTGCTTGCTGTAGTTCACTTCTCATCTTACTCAGTTTGCAGTTGCTGGTGTTGTCACCGTCGCTGCCCCAGAAGTGGCTGGCGTTAGTTGTGGCTGAAGCACTGCCTTCATGTACTCTGCAAATTGCCTTGCTAAGTTTGTCAGTCCCACAGGGTGACAGCCTGGAAGCAGGCATATAAGTGTATAATATCGTTTGTCACTCGTCAATTTGATGCATGGAGATGCTGTTTGAAAACTCCGAGTAGACTATTAACCTTGGAAAGCTTGAATGTCTTGAGAGTTTGGTAGGTTTGGTGGGAGTCTTGGCCTTGCTTTATTGTTGTTTTCTTGGTTTTTTTTCCTGATATAACTTAAGCAAACATGGAATCTCAGGTGATTTTTGCTCCAACTGAAGTTTCAAGATATTCTTTACCAGTGACTTACATGGAGCAGGATTTCTCTCAGGATCCTGCAGCGTTATGTATGCTGCTCTGACATTGTCAGCTGTGGGCAGTCTTACTGCATAAAGTTGAGTTCCAGTGGATAGCATCTAAACCACTGAGCTCTCTGGGATTTTATGGGACAAGAGCATTATGCTGCTTGGTAGGTTGAGGCAATTTACTAAGAGTAATGTAGTTAATGGTGTGGACTTTTTAATAACAATATCTGAACTTAAAGAATAGAAAGCCAAGAAGTGTGGTAGTTGGGGAAGGTTTTTCCTTTCTGTAGAATTCAAGGTTTAAATATGTTCAGAATGACATGGTTTTTGTATGGACTCTCACAAACCCAGGACCCTAGTTTAAAGAATGTTGCACAGTGACATTTAGTAGTAGCTTTTACAGTCTCAAAACCAGTTTGTTTCCTAAGTAATTTGCAAAAGAGTGTTTTCTTACAACCAGTTCTTTTTATAAAGACGGAGTAAGCATGTCGGGGGATATGCATTTGTCTGGTTGTGTTTATCTGGACCATGTTCTGGAGACCATGGTGAGATGGCAAGGTCTTTCCCTGTGACTGCAACTCCAAGCAAAGGCAAGTTCATGGCTTGCCAGGGGCTGTGGCACCCCTTCTTTCTTGCATCAGCCTTTCCTTTTTGCAGTCTTGCTTACATCTTTCTTTCTTTCTTTTTTTTTTTTTTTTTTTTTTTTTTTTTTTGTTGTTTTGGTTTGGTTTTTGTGACTAGTATGGGCAAAAGAACCAAAACAATTCTGGAAGATTTCCACTTCCCTGTATATACCATTGCATCTCTGTATCCCTTTGGAAAGAAGTATAACGCTTTGCTGCCTAGTTCTTTCCATTCTTTATGCTTTGGCCGCCGTGTCTGCTAAATAGTTATTTTCTGTATGGAGAAAACAATGCACAAAGTATGAAAATGCAGATGAATACAACAGTGAAGTTACAATTTTATGTTGTGTCTTCTCAGTATTGAACACTTCCTCTCCAGCGATTTCAGAGTCCCATTAAAGTTAATGAGAGTGGAGACCTCTGAGCATCTTGCAAGTTCAGGCCGTTACAGTGCGCAACAGAAAGGAAATGCAAATATTAAAATACTCCTAGCAACCTCAGCACTGTTTCATAGAGAACTCAATTTATCCTCAGATAAATCTACGTGTGTGCCATCCAAGTCAATTGGACTAATGTGTCTGTATATGAAAAGTAGAAATTAGCCCTTGTGTGAGATTACATTTAGCAGTTTAACAAGGCATCAGCCATCATTTGCTCTTTATGTGATCAATTAAAATTAATATGTGAATCTTACCTTTTGCATTTCTCAACACTATAAATATTACGGTGTTATCACTGAGTGCTCCATTGTTGAAAACTCTCTTTTTAAAAAGAGAACTGCTTACTGTTTTGTTGCCATGCTTCTATTTTTTTTTTTTTTTTA
>WBMW01003919.1:1531687-1579335 GCA_013396635.1 Penelope pileata | reverse complement strand
TTCCTCTCTTTTTTTTTTTTTTTTTTTTGATCAGAGTGTTCAGGATTTAACTTTTGTCCAGTAGATGGCAAAAATGAGCAGAAATAATATCTTTTAAGTCCTTTTGGTCTTGAGGGGAGCAGGGGGCAGGGTGCCACCGTTGTATCCTCTATTTTACCGTTGTGATTGGTTTATTAGGATCGTGGTTTAGAGGTGAATCGTCAGGTATGCTGAAGCTGCCCTAGGTTGCCAAATAGGGCTGTTATGTAGCAGGCTTGCTTATACTAATTGAGTTTCTCTAGCAAATCAGGCTCCTTGGAGAAAGGCCAAAGGCTTTTCATAATTGTATTGACAAGAAAATGAATATGATAAATGGTGTTCATTCAGCTGAGACAAGATTTATAGTTTTCCTCTGGCAAGGGATGAAGAGAAAATACTTAGAATAATAGTAAAATTTGTTTTAAAGTTCTGTTAGGTGTATTAGTCTTCATTAAAATATTTTAAGCAGTTTCAGGTGTTAAGTATAACATCTTCCTAAAGAATTCCAGTAATTAAAGATCATAAAATTAGAAAATGGCTTAGGTTGGAAGGGGCCTTAACAGTCGTTTAGTTTCATCCCCGTGCCGTGGGCAGGGCTGCCAGCCTCTAGATCCTCCTGCCCAGAAGAAAAACACAATACAAACAAACAAAAAGAAGGGGGAAAAAAAAAAAACCTAGATATGAAAGTCATTTATTCTTCCCAAAACATTGATATGTCAAGCTGTCAGTGATGATTCTAGCACCACAGCTTTGGAAAGTTTATTTGCCTTTTGTATGGGTAACATGGTGGCTGTGATTTGTAGGCCCGCCCTGGCCACGCAGGTGTTCAGGCCTCAGAAGACCTGCATGCTAATTAGAGAATTCTAAGTCTGGTTTTCTCAATGGCAATGATTGTCTTCATGTATTTCATTCTAGTATTTCAAGACTGCTTGAACAAGTTTTTGAATGTTTACTGCATACTACTGTGAGACTGTGGTCTAAGATCCCTGGTCTTGCAGTCGTAGTCCATAGTCCATGGAGTTGTGAGTTCAGGGCAATATCCATGTTTTTGTGACTTTCATTTAGTATGTCTTACAGTTAGGTGGTGACTTGTAGGTGGTTTTTCTCTCTTTCTCCCAGTTGATTCTGAGTATTTAGTGACTGCTGTCTTTTAAAGAAAAACGTTGCGAGAGTTATCAGGCTGACTCAGAGCTGCGGTCTGCTAGATAGCAGAGGATGTCTGGGCATGGAACCGGTGGGCCGGTACACGTGGAGGTAGCTGTATGGAGAGAGGGAGCCACTGAGGTTCTGGAAGTGGTCTGTCCTGGAGATGTCATACTGACTGGTTGTCTAAAAGTTGCAGTTGACCTTGATATTTGTTTGTCTGAACATATGCTTCTTTAGATGTAGATCACTAGGAGAAAAAAAATAGCAAAATCTTTTTACCAAACTACCCTATGTAGCAGTAAGTTGGCTTGTTCAAAATTATTCTGTTTTTCAGGAATGGAAATCTTAAGTTTATATGTTCTAAGGATTCAGAAATTGTTACAAACTTGAAAGAGTCCAATATACAGCTGTAGAGATGGACATTTCCTGACCACGTTTTCCCATGACACAAGGCTATGTGTGGTCAGTAATCTGGTTGTAATAGCTGCTGTTGCCAGTTGCTTTGGTTGAAACCTTGGCTTCTTTTCTTGCATTTTGTATTCTTTTGAGCTTGAACTGTACAGCTGTCTGGTAGAGCTCATGAATTAGCCAGATTCCTTGAACCCTGTGGTTAAAAATATTTTAAAACAATATTGTGCTTTTTTTAAAAGAGATAGTGAATTGCTGAAGCCTTTCTGTTGACCCTGGCATTTATCATTTGCAGTCTTCCCTTGGCAATGAATGTGGGCTTAGTGCTTGAGCTTTTGAATTAAGATAGCCAATTATAGCGGATATACTAGCAGCCTTTGGGAGATACTGCTCACTTATATTTTGGTTGTAGGATTTGGCTGTTGAGGTGCTCTGTTCTCTGTTTTCTACCCTGCGAAATTCCAAAATGGGGCTTTGCAGCCTCTCACCACCTCCCTTTGTGTACGTGGGGCTGCTCAGAAGGCTGGGGGAGAAGTGTGGCTTTGGAGAATTAATCGCTCTGTTCAGTTCTGTGTCCTTCATGATGTCTGCTTTGTTTTCAGTGTATTGGCCATCCTCTGGTTGGGAGGGAGCTCGTTCTAAGGTCACCACAGGAAAAAATGGACCTGGCGTTGGTGAGTTGGTAAAGCTGTGAGGTGGCGTGGATCAGCTGTGCGCTTTGAGGATACTTTAGGCAAATGGGATTTGGATTTAAATCCATGTTCATTACTGTGTGGTTCTCCATGTTTAGTCCTAGTTTGATTTAAAATACAAAGAACCCCCAGAAGGAGAGAAGCAAGGTACGTTCCACATCAGCCTCTTCCGCTCTGTATGGTTTATGCCTGTGGTGCCTCAAGCAGCTGGCAGCAAAAGTGCCCAAGTCTTTAGGTGCCTCCGACAGACAGCAGCAGCCAGAATGCCTTCCATCTGTCTGCACAGTGCTGTCATTATCAGCAGTGCCATGTGTGACGGCTTGGCCTCCACCAGAGGAGCTGGGACATGACTCTCTGCATTTCCAGGAAGCACACAAACCTTCGTGCACTTCAGACTTCTATTTCACGATCCAGCATGGAGTGTGTGGCCTGTGTGCCGCTTTGTGAGAGTCACAGTAGTTGCCTTTGTGCTCTGAATAGGCAATAGCGTTGTCGTAAGAGCGGTCACTATTTCTAGTGCAGTTAAATAAAGCAGAATTGTATGAAATGAAGTTATGAATGAAAAACAAATTTAATATTAAATAAAACCATTGACTATATTGGCTAGATCATATTTTAATAGTGACTTGCATAGTTAAGATCTCTTGGTTCAGTATCCTAAAAACTGTTTAATTCTTTGCCAGTCAAGCTGTGCTACCTCACTTGTATTTACCAGTCCACGTTCTAATCCAGACAAACTTTTTTTTCAGCATGTTGGGGTCAGCTAGGTACCAAATCATTGCATCAAATATTTTGATACAGGCAGTAACTCATAAGATTTTTAAGTTACATTGCAGCATCTATCAAAGTTTTTTTGTTATTTTTTCCTGCATTGCGTTCTTTCAAATCCTGCTTTAGAAGAGCTGCTATCTCTTGGTACTGATGAGCAAGCAGCCCTCATAGGGGAGTTCTTAGAAATCTGCCTTTGCTGCTCTCCCCCACAGTTTGTCTGAATCCTGTTCTTGAATGCTCTGGACACAAATGTCACACAATGGAATTATTCCCAGCCATTATAAAGCAAATACAGTCTACGTGAGGTGGCAGTGCACTGCAGACCCTGGCATTTGCTGGTGTGTAAATCTGCGTTGTTGTAGCTCGTCGGTAAGGTGTAGGCACACAGTGTACGGATGGGCAGAATGAGGTGCCAGGGTCTGTGTCTGGCCCACCCATTTGACAGTGTGGTTGAAATTTAGGAGGAAGTTTTGGAAGGTGTCACTTTTTCAGTACCATCTTTGACTAATTTTGATGAAGATACCCTACATACATTTCTGTCCTGCAAAGAGCTATTGAGCTGTGGTACCAGGAACCCGCGTGTACAACCCCTATCTTGAAGCTGATGGCAGAATTCATGCAAAACAGGTGAGAATCATGTGAAAATTGGGTCAGTGATGAATACTACAATGGTATTCGTTCTGCATCCTGTCTTGCTGTGTTTTGTTTATCCTCGTGATGTCTGGCTTGCTCTTTAAGACGGCTACATTTGTAGATTTGGGAACAAAATTCACAAACAGAACTCAGCTTTCGGTGTCACTGTTTTACCAACAGGAATATGTGAGAGGCTGCTGCGATTTGATATTAAAAGGTAGTGGAATTGTAGGCTTTAACTGGAGGTCAATATTGACTTTATAATTAAATATCTGAAAATAGTCTACTGTCAGAATTTGCCACAGGCTGAATTTTTGCCTTAAGCCAAGCAGTGTACATATGTGCCTCTAAAACTGCAACTCCCTTTACAACTGTTTTTTTTCCTTAGCTCAAGTCTTCCAGCCAAAATAGGAAAGAATGTTATCCAGTGCAGCAGTATTTATAATCAACTTGTAGGTAACTTCTCCCATGTCTAGATTCTTCTCTCTGGGCTTACAAAAAGGCCTCAGAATGATTCTGGGAGGTGATGTCAATACTTTACGTTGCAGGTGTTAGAATGAAATTTCTGCTTTACCACAAGTAACAGAACAATTTATTTTGGGAAATTATCATTACATTTGGAAATATTTAGTGTATTGCCCGAAGGAAAAAATGAATTTGAAATGAAAAATTGATAGTTAATGTCTCTGCGCTGGTTATCTTCATGACCAAAGTGATTTGGATTTTCACAGCAGAAAAGTATGTGTTCTCATCATTTTTCATGTAGCCCTGCAAATCAAACTTACAAGGAAAAAAGTTGCAATATTTGAAGTTTGAAAAAAAAAATTGAGCGATAGGAAAGTGGTGCCTTGTTCAGAGCTGGCTCCCACTCAGGTGCTGCCATGTGTAACGTGCACCCAACTGCTGCAGGGCTGCACGGCTCCGTGCTGCTGCCGTGTGCGGACTGCCTTGCTGGGACTTCCTCTTTGGTTTGTGCAGGTTCATTATCTCTTTTACCCTGGTAGTAGTCTAATCAAGGCAGGGAAAGTTTATTTTTATGCACAGTGCACAAGCAGTGTACTCTAAAAGTGCTGCAACTTATTTTTTCAAGGAGGAGATCATTAAAACATAAACACAGAGCTCTAATAATAGCAAACTGAAGCAAAGAGGAACTGGAACAATAAATCTTATGCAGAAGATGGCTCTTCAAGCTGCTTTCCATATTCATGTTATTCTTGTGCCTATTGGTATTCAGAAAATCTGCCTTGTTCCCTTTAGAAAACATCATCTGGGATGGAGTTTTTCATGAGCTGTGTACTGCATTAGCTTTTACAGGTTAGAATGCATTATACAATATACTTTGACATGGTTAAAATATGTTACAGAGTGTTAGATTGTGCATTATGCCACTCAGACATTGAGAAGATGTGCTGGATTTGTTTTGTTTTGTTTTTACCTCTGCCAGCCATTATCATTTAGTGCCTATGGAATACACAAGTTTTTTATACAAGGCATGTTTCATTTATTTATAAACACCCAGATTTACTCCAGAATTTGAAGCAAAGGACACTGCAGTCAGGGGCTCAGAAAACAAAATGTTGGACTTAAGGCAGTGAGAGGGACCTTCCCCATCTCTCTTGTCAGGGTCATTCAGGGGCTCCACGTATCACCAAAAGTGGAGAGCTGAATAGGTCAGCCAGGGGATGTTCTGTTCTACATCTCTCAGTGAGGTCTCCTTTCCTGCTCAGACCAGATGAACACTAAGGGTCAGTTTTTTCCTTAGGTTACTTAGAAGCTTAAGGTCTATGTTGGAAACTGATTTTAGAGTACTTCATGGTTTTCACTTAGGCACAAACTAGAAATTAGGATTCTTTTCACAAGGAGGATGGAAAAATAGGACAGGGACTTTGGCAAGAACTCTGCTGTGTTTCCAGTTTGAGGACCAAACAGTTCTCATTGGCTTTGGTTGAAGCGTTTGCGTCAGGGGAGACGTGGTTCAGTCTTCCTCAGGTCTGAGGGTTCACAGAAAGCACACACTGCCTTTTACACTCAGAACGGGCTTGTGATTGCCACCAATTTTATGAGGCAGAATAACCAGTGGGGGTTAGCTGATTTTAAAAGGGTAGCAGTTAGCCCAACTGGCTGGGTTGTGGAACTCTGCAGCGTTCCTCTGCGCTGCATGCAGGCCCCAGGTGCTCACCAGTCACTGCGTAAGGAAGAATATGTTGTCTCATCACCATCTCTGGTTCAAATTGTTTCACCTTTTGTCACATGTTGTCACAAGGCAACGCTTAGATAACTAGAGGGCACGTCGTTGGACTGAAGGGTAGAATTTATCAAGTAAGTGTACTTTGTAATCGGCAAATATGGTTTCTTTGTTATGAATCCATTGCAATTTTCTGCTCTGATGACCATCTGAATATTTTCTGCTGTTTTTTTTTAGATCACAACGTTTAAATTTCGATGTATCATCTCCAAATGGAATTCTTCTCTTCAGAGAAGCTAGTAAAATGATTTGTACGTACGGTAGGTATTCATTAACGTTTCCTCTGCAGTCTAATTCTTTGCCTGTCTTGTGATATAAAAATCCTGTTAGCTCATGTTCCTGAGCACTGCTGAATGTTGGGAGTATGTAGCAGGACTGTAATGTGTTACCACCAGTATCAGCAATTTGTGAGCTTAGGTGGCAGAGCTCTGGAGCTGTTTGCTTTCACAGGTCAGGGTACGTTCGTACAGCGTTGTTGCTTGTGTCACTTTAAGTGGAACGCTGTCTTTTAGCAACCGTAAATGTGTTTCAGCAAAGATACCAGTACTCAAGGGGTGTTTGATCTAGGCTGCTGATTGATAGGTGTGAGTTGGTTTTATATATTCAGATGATATTCCAGCAGTTCCAAAGCGTAACAGCTTTACCCTAGAGCACTGTTACAAGTGTTCATAATAAGTTGCTTCGTTTTACTGCTCCCACTCAGGTATTCAATTGCAACAGGTCTGTGACACCAACTGGTTGTAGCTTACAATTTTACCTTCTACATACTTTGCAAGGAACATTACCAAGTTTTTGTAGATTTGTAGTTTATGGGGAAAAGGAACAGCTGTAAATGCCCTGTTACTTTTCAAGAAAGAAAAGTGGTGCATCAAGTATGCATTTAATGCATTCAGGCTGCATTTTAGGTCTGGAAATTGTGTTTGTTACGTGGCTGCCTGTGTAAAAACCTTCAGGTGTAACTTTCCTTTTGATCTGCAGGGTGTGGAACCAGTATATGCAGAAAGCGTTTACTTACGGCAGAAAAAACTAACCCGTGTGACTCTCCCTCCTTGCCAACACATTTCTATGTTTTCTTTTTCAAATATCCCATGTTCTAAGCTGGCACAAGTTTTTTAGCTATGTTGTTGGATACATTTGTTAGAATGATTAAAACAGATCAGATTTTCCTTATATGGGAAGTTAAAAAGTAAACTTTTAGCTTTTACTGTTAAGTTTCTATTAGCTGTATACTTAGTTTGAACTTAATGGCTGTAAAACTTCTTTTAAGGCTATAAAGAAGTTCAAATGTAATTGTAATCGTGCTTCAAGCCCACTTGTCTTATAGTACCTGACCCCATCGCAGCTACTTTTTCTTTTAATTGCAATCAGCCTTTACCATTCTTTCTGCCATTATGAAGAAGATGCCTTATCATTGGTCATCCAGTTATCTTAGCAGTTGGCCTTTGGTTTCTAATCCTGGTTCGTTTCAGCCTTCTTCATTCTTAACTTGGGTCTACAAAACACTTTCTTAAGAAACCTTTTGCTTTCAAGTGCAGTCTTTCTGTTGTGTGTGTGAAATCCGTAACATTCTCAGCCCTGAACTGAGAGCTATTGGTGGCTCTTGCACACGAGGACCAGACAGCATCTTCTGGCTCATGTTAGAATTTAATTAGACATTGTAAAAGGAAATTTCAAGACAGCGCAAATTTAAAATGTAAATTAAGCAGTGGAGCCACAGAGCAGGTTGCAGGCTGCCTCCAAACACCTGTTGCTCTCATAGTTAAATGTTGCTTCTTGTGGAAAGAAGTTAGGCATCTCTTAAAATGAAAAAACACATCATGAAAAGATGTGTGGCATCTCTTTGAGATGCCTATCACAGAAAGACGTGAAGTGATGATAAGAGCTTTATCATGTCACAGTTTTCTTTCCCGTCCTCCATAACTGTTTTGCTATGGGAAGATGTTTTACTCAACACAGATTTAAGAAGCAAGAGGAGAAGCGTTCTTAATATCCTTCAAAATAAAAATTTTAATCACCTATCAACTAAAATTGGAGGAAAGATACAGAGGTGGGAGGAAGGCTGTACTTGATGTGTTTATGTAATTATATATATTTAATGTTTTTTTCTGTTTTGCTTTTAAAACACATTCGTATTATCATCAGTCTGAAAGGGTCACAGCAGAATCTTTCCAATAGTTAGGAGAGATATGTAGAGAAATTAAGTTTTTTCTTCTTTGAATGAGTGTCAACAATTATTCCAGGATTAGACTCGCTGCAAAATGAACATGAAAGAGCCCCCAGCGCAGTCAGCTGCATCAGCCCCTAGAAGCAGTGTTTGCAATGATGCAGCTGGCTCCGTGCTGGCACAGATGGGCAGCCCTGGCCTGACCGCCACCGCGGCTCAGCTGCGGGCCCTGTAATAAGCGTCCTACATTAGCGAGATCTCAGACTGCTGCTGCTCGTTCTGCAGTGGTCACTGGTTTATGCTCTGCGAGGGTTTTACTGCCCACTGTCAGCGTTTCAAGATATACTGCAATTCAGCACCTCTGAATAATTGCCGATAGCATTATAAGAATTTGTCACCGACTACCAGTTTATGGGGTTTCTGTTCCAGTGGATAGAATAGATGGAGCTCTGTTGGAAATGTGTTGTGAGGATTCGTTCATGTAGTTATGTATGATCTTTTGAACATACAAATCCCTATAAAAATATTGATACTCAGCAGTTTGTCATTAATTTCAAACGCCTTTCTGAAAATTTTAAAACCTGCATTGTGTTTTTAACGAAAACTTAATTCTTTAATACTCCGTGGCTTTTTATAATTTTTATTTCTCTTTTAAGCCTATGTAATCTTTGCAGACGTAGGGAAAGATAACCAAGTAAACGAAGTGATGGTCATGAAATTCAGTGCACTGTTCTTGAGCAATGTTTCCAGCCCCACGTTCTGAAAGCTGTGTGGTTCTGCTGCGCCTTAAGTGCGAGGAACTTGAAATCTTGGAAGCGGTAGTTGAGATTCTCACATTCAGCGTGATTTTATGGCCAGAGCTCTAGAGAACAAGTAGAAGATGCACAGTAAATTTCAAGCAGTAAGAATTGAAAGCATTTGCTCTTTATCTTAGCAAGCCAGCCAGCCCTGCTGTGTATGCCCATGGCTTACAGGGCGCTCCTCAGAGCTGATCAAAAAGGCTTTAGAAACTGAGGGTAGATTTTGTTGTAATCCAAACTATAATTACCTTTTAAAACTAAGAGAAGGACAAGAGGTAATGGCCTTAAGTTGTGCCAGGGGAGGTTCAGGTTGGATATTAGGAACAACTGTTCTGGGAACGAGTGGTCAGGCGCTGGCACAGGCTGCCCAGGGAGTGGTGGAGTCACCGTCCCTGGAGGCTGTCAGGAAAAGGGTGCATGTGGCACTGAGGGATGGGGTTTAGTGGTGTGGTGGGGATGGGTTGATGGTTGCACTGGATGATCTTCGAGGTCCCTCCAACCTTAGTGATTCTGTGAACTTTTCAAAGCAAATTCTGATAAGCTAGCATGTCACTTTCTGTCCATCTGAAATTCTGCCAGAGGTGCGATGTCCATCCGTGTGCTGCTGGCACCTGCGTTTACTGCGTGCCTGTTCTGTCAGGTCTGTGCTTGGGCTGAAATAAGGAGGGGAGGGAAAGGGTAGAACTGTGGTTTTAGGGTGTAGTGAATGCATGTGAGAGTACATGCTGAAATCTCTTTATATTTCCCGACTAAAGCATGTACACGTTTTCCTCCTCTAGACTTGTACGTAATGATTTCCCCTTTTTGAACAGAAAGCAGGAAAAAATCCCAAATGCCTGTTTTTAAATCATACTCAGCATTGTTGATTGTCACTGAACAAAATGTAAAATATGAAGTCTTCATATTTCTGGAAATCAGCAGCTCAGCAAGAGCTTTGTGTTGCATGGCAGGCCTGGCCTGGCGGTCAGGGCCGTGCCGCTGGGCCCTGTGCTGCTGTCTGTGATACCGCGCAGCAGAGGTTCTGACTACGAGGCCTGTACAAATGCTGGGTGTTCCAAAGATGTAAACCCTGGCATAGGCTGCAGAAGGCACTTAGATGATCAATTATCCTCGTTAGGGTCTTGTCCATTATGGCTAGAGGCACTGAGTGATAGAGTGATGTAAAATAAACAGCCGGGAGGAGAAAATTGGAAGGAGTCGGAGTAGGACGGTCCGCGTTTCCTCATCGCCAGTGTATTTCGCTTCTAGTTCTGTATGGACAGGTCTCCTTGC
The DNA here is from genome assembly GCA_013396635.1 of Penelope pileata. Classification (NCBI taxonomy): domain Eukaryota; kingdom Metazoa; phylum Chordata; class Aves; order Galliformes; family Cracidae; genus Penelope; species Penelope pileata. Next base: position 1,569,186 of record WBMW01003919.1, on the reverse strand, counting down.
GATGTGTTTTTGAACTCCCAGCTGTATAGGAATTATGTTTCGGTGCGCCTTGGGACCATGTATTCTTGTTTTGTGGTTTCTTTACATTTTAGTAAACCTCTTCCCTTTCATTATGGAAGACCGACATAAAAATAATATTTTCAATATGCTGTTTTTATTTATCTACATTCTGTCATGATATACTTTGATGTAAGTTTTTAATTTTGCTTCAGCTTTCAGCTGTTGCAGCAGTTACTGCTCAGGGTCAGCGATGAGGTTAGCCTCAGTAGCACAAAACAATTTCCTGTTCTCACAGCCCAGGTAGCATTTGGATGTGGATTAAATTTTACCACATTTTCCAGTAGCCAGACACAATTATTTCTAATGAGCTTTAAATTGCTTCTAGAACATGTATTTCAAAACTTAGTGTGGTAATCCATTCAGTGCTAGCAACTCCATAGGACAGCAGTTCTTCTTCAGAGCTGTGATGAAGCTGCTGCTTGCTGCATGCAGGTATTTTCCATGGGTGGATTTGCTTAAAGTGGATTGCTCACTCTTCTCCGTTGGCTGTCCTCTTCTGCACTGCTGGTTCCATAATATATTGTTCTTCATTACTGACTCAGATTTCATCATCTTTTTCTTTCAGGAAATTTATCTTGGCGTTATTCATGCTCGTTGTGCGCTTTTGAGAGGTTTTTATGCATGTTTTGTTGTTGTGGAGGCTTCAAAAATTAGTTTTTGAAGTTTGGTCTCATCTCTGTGATTCATGTTTTCCTTTTGTTTTCTATATATGGCCGCTTCCTCACGCTGCCCTAGCATTCTGAACGCATGGCAAGCGTGCGTTCAAACCCCATCTTTATGGGGCAGTAGTGAATAATAAAAAATACGAAAGGGGAAAAGACAACAAACCATTATTTTTCCCTCTATAAATATGGTAAGTTTTCACAACTTCTATTTAATCTTACCAAAGTGTGTTTGGTTGTTTGTTTTTTTTTTTTAACTTAATCCAATTCTCACTTTAAAACATTATTTAGCTGTATTATTGCAAATACTGCTTATTGGGCTGAATTCTAGAACAAGCCCTGCTCAGAGGAAGCTCAGCCATAAGGAAATCATCTCAGTATTATGGCTCCTACTGTAAAAGCAATTAAGTGAGAGCCCTGAAAGGGAAGCTGCCTGTCCTGACATGCTCCCTCGTCCGGGAGGAGTGAGGGAATGAGCTGTGCAGAGAGCTCTGGTGCATATTGCCTGTGGGGATTCTGAGGCAGGGCGATGTTATCTTCCGTCAGAGCATCCCACGTTGCTCTCTAGCTGGCTTTGTATTCCTTCTATGCATGCACACATTTATTTCCTGCAGTTCCTTGGTTTATGTGTTAAGGATTCCTTCAGTAACGAGGTGCTTAAGTTGTCAGCCAAATTCAAACCCTTATTTCCTATCTACCAGTTTTGCCCAATATCTTCAAAAATCCTTTTCTTGCTCCTGCAAGAGTGTTGTATTCTCTCTGAGGCCGAGGGAGTTTATAATATTTTGTAAGTGACACATTGCTGTGAAATGCGGGGCAAAAGGTTGTATTTAAAGAAATCATTAAGAATTTTAAAACTTGGGTTATTTTTAAGATTCTTTGTTTCAGTTTCTCCCACATGAAGAACAATGCAGCATAAGTTGTATTATTTATTTGGCTTTTTAATACACAGCAGTAATGCTGAAAGCTCACTGATTAGTTCCTACAGAGTTTTCATGTTGACAGGAACTGTGAATTTCAAATACAATTTAAAAATTCTGCATATCAGAGGTCATTTCTATGTTGATTTAATTTCTTTAAACCGTTCCTTTTAACAATAGGAGTTTATAACATTGCCTTTCAGCCCTCCTCTACAGGGATTATAAATGTAAACATATCCTCAGTAGCTGAGGAGTTGTTCTTGACCTGATTCCAAGTACCTCAGTAAATTAGTTTATGTTCAGTAGTATCTATGGTGCGTGAAAATATTCCCCTGAAGCTCCTGCTAAATGTTACAAGTAGACCATTCTTTTTTTATCTGGTCAGGCATAGCACCGCACTTCATATTTTTTCAATAACTAATGCCACAGCCCTGTCTTTGCTGCAGCACAGGATCCATTGACTTGTAGGCTGATGGCTTGGGGCGCTGGTAACAGGGACCACGAGGTCTTTCACCTCTGCTGCTAATTTGAAATGAGCTGTTCCTACTCTTAGGCCCTTTTAAAATGAGTCCATGAACGCAGAACAGTTCTCTGTGGACTCTGTCCACTTGCAAAAAACAGCTTTTAATCTCGCGCTCGTCGCAGATTCTTCCCAGTGTTTTCATTCGAGGGGATGGGCACTGAACTCCTGCCTGCCACGGCTGCCCGGGGTGAGGCAGCGTGAGGGGCTGGGACGTGCCTTCCTGCATGGAACGTGTGGTGCTGGAAGGTGGATTTAAGGTTAGAGTCGTACCGTGGTCTTTTTGTTTGTTTTTGTGAAGTAGTAAAAATGCTAGAAGATAGCACTGGCGTGCAGCTCCTGTAATTCATGTTCCCAGGCTAAGGGATTCCTAGGTTTTGTGTTTTTTTTTTATCAGCTTCCTTCCTCGTCATTCCATTTTTCCATCAACTTCCAATTAATTTCCATATAAAGTACATAATTGCCTCGTTGACAACTACTGGGCTCTTCCCATCTGTTGTTGCACATGACACCGAGCACTAGCAGGACGCAGATCTCGTGGTGCCACGCGTTGCTCAGCTCTGACTCAGGGCTGTTACCCTTGGATTGAGAACTTTGCCTGTTTCTGGTGTTAGGTATCTGCTGGGGATATTAACAATTTTCAACAGAAAATTTAATAGTGGAGGAAACCAGATAAGGCAGCTTACAGCGCGCTTACCTTTTTGGTGTGTTTTTGTCCTCAGAATTGTACACTGTTTACCCAGTGGCTTTCAGAAACGGTGTGTGCCTTTCCACGTCATCTCACAGGCTGGTTGGTTGGTTGGTTAATTTTTACAGAATTGGAAATTCACTGATCTTCTCAGTAACTAGACTAGATTGTACTAAAAAGAGTGATACTAATTAAGATGACCTGGCTGGGATATCTTAAATGGGCTCCTGTAGGACCTTTATTTTAATTCCATTACTGCTTACATGTAAATGAAACGTATTAGAATAAATGAATAACCAAGTATGCTAAAAGACATTCTTTTTATGATGTATTTTACATTTTGAAGAGGATCTTTCTAATACAGGTCATTTTTAGTATTACAGTTACAACTGCATCAGAAATGAATTTCTGTCCAGTAGCAGCCACTGGAGTTGCATCCTCTTCCCCACCTGCATTGCATTCGTGTCCATAGCTTTCAGGTGCTGCTATGGCCATTTACAGTATCAAAAACATTCTGTATTTCTGTGTGTAAATATTAATTATTTTTAAATTGAGGGCTTGATTTTGCTTGTATGTAATCCTCTTTCCTAGCTGAAGAGTTGACTCTTCTCCTACCTTCCATAACTCCAGTGATGCCATCCCTACTTCTGCCAGACCCTGGCCGCTACTTCAGAGTAGTCCCTGATTGTACTCCAGTCTTTTAAGTCTGCTCTTCCGTTACGGCCTGATGGATAAAGTGCTTTGTACTTGCTAAAGTGGTGAAGAACATGTGATGCTGTCTGAAACATTCGTGCCTTTCTCCCTGTTTACAAGAACAGTAACAAACGGGTGATGCTTCCATGTGTTGTGTGATTAGAAACCAGGTTTCCCTCCTTCATTTTTCTAATTATATGATGTAAATTTCAAATTTGCAGCAATCAATAACATTAAGGATTAAGAATTATAATAAGGCAGGTACATGCAGGTGAAAATTTGCATGGGAAGGAAGGAGAGCTGTGTGGAGACCCAGCTCGATATCAAGCCTTAATACGTGCCACGCAGTGCGTGCGGCCTGAGGTGTGTGATCTCAGACAGGTTTCCAGGGGTGTGTTTGTTTGAATTGCCTATTTCAGTAGCAAAACTGAGTCACCACAGACACCTCTCTCAGCTGGCAGTGGCTGGAATTCTGAATAGTTAATGGCCCAGGCCACCTGCTGCTCCTTGTCCCAAGGTGCCATGGCAGCCAGGCGAGATGCTGGAAGCAGGTGAGTTGAGCATCTGATCTGCAGGCTCTTGTGCTATTACTTGTAGAACTACTTTTAAAAATGCAACGATTGGTGTTATTTTCATCTAGTTAAAATTAACAAGAATGAACTCTGGTTGAGCAATAGCAGGGTGAAGACCAGGTTGGTTTCTGTGCCTGCCAGGCTGCCATGGTCAGCATCAGGCGAGGCCGACCTGGGGAGGCTGCTTGGTGCTGCTGCTGAAGCACTCAGTTCTTGCTGTGCTCATTCTGCTTTTTTAGCTGAGTTTCATTAATTACTTAATTTTAAAAAAAAAATAGATTTTTTCTCATAAAGACAAACTACCTCTGGGGTGCTGTGAAGATAGGAATGAATTTATTACAAGGTCCTTTATAAAAAACTTGGTAACGAAGCCTTGGGAGCAATCACAAGATTGCAAGAGGGTGCAGCAGGATCTGCACTGCTGCACAGTGGATCCAAAAGCCACTATTTCTGGTAATAGCACCAGCAAATATTTACAGTTAGCTGTTATTTTTACATTATAAACATGGATTTTAATTAAAAAGTCATTCCCATCTGTGACTGGTAAAATAGAGGCTTCTGTAATGGACATATTTGTTTTCTGAGGGATATATTTAGTGTGTGTATACATCAGCAACCGTCCCAGGAGACCGTCATGGTAATGGATCAAAACTAGGCTTAGCTGCAGCGTGAGGAGCTATAAAACCATGTGTTGCAGCTCTGTTCAGATTAAGGAGCTCCTGCTGATAGACTCAGTCACGGCCCGGGCGTAAATCACTGGTGGGAATTCCACAGCTTATATTTTAATTTTTGCATACTGATTCCCTGGTGGCTTTTAAGTTCCAGTCATGCTTCCTTAACAGATCTTTTGCACTAAATGTGGAAACAAATTTTCCTTCTGCATAGTAATGAAAATGAAGACAAGATACGAGTTTAGATAGTGCCATCAGAATATTTCAGATTTCCTGCTGCTTATTTAAGTTTCTTTCTTTCTTTCTCTCTTTTTATGAAAACAGGTAATCAGATCCTCTCTCTTGGGACTCTGTCAAAAGATCAGGTTTATCCGTTGAAACTCAAGGGCATTTCCATCTGTTACTCTGCACTCAAATCTGCCTTATGTGGAAATTATGTCAGCTTTGGCGTCTTCAAGTTGTACGGGGACAACCACTTTGACAATGTACTTCAGGCCTTTGTCAAAATGCTGCTTTCAGTATCCCACAGTGACTTGCTAGTAAGCAATTACTCATCTTGGGAGTCTTTACATAAAATATGAAATAACACCACCACAGGCTTCATACTGTTATAATGAGACAGAGGGATCTAGAACAGCTCAAGTGCATTTTTCAGTTCAGTGACTTGGATTTATTTACACAGTGACATCTGAAATACAGGTGTGATAGAACTGCCATATGGAACAGGAGCTTTTCCAGAATTTTCTTTGAGCTTTTCTTGAGAAAAAGAGAAATGCTAAATTTTGTTCCTTTCCGTGTTTTAAAAGCTGTTAAGGTTGCCTGTGAGCGTTGCAAAACATCCTCACGTATTCTGCCACTCTGCAATTAGTTTCAATTGGTAAATTGCCACTTTGTATTTTCCATAAAATTTAAAACTTTGAAGTACACCATGTTCTAACTTCTCTGTGGGAAGACAGCAGATCTTGTGCAATATCAGCCTTAATTTGAATTGTGGCATTTTTGTTCAGATCTGTCACTTTCTTGTGGAAGAGACAAATTCTGGATAGTTAGAGATGGTTAATATCCAGATTTGTGCCTGTCACAAAAGGAATATCTTTAGAACTGGGAAAGTTTATCTCAGTGAAGACCAGTTTATTGGCTGTACAGTGAAGTGTACTTATTCTGCACATTCCTAGCCATCCAAAAATGCATGCCCTAAGTGGAGGTCCTGAAGAGTAAGATATTGCTAATTGTGCAGGTGCCTTTGCCTGTGCAGAGCCTGTTCCAGGAACTCACTGTAACTCACAAAAAAAATCCACCTCTGAGATCATCTGGGGGAAATCTGTGGTACACCTCAGTGAGATTTTCTGCAGAAAATAAGATACAGGCAGCAGTCCTGTCTAGCTGACATCCTGAACAGCATGTTATGCTACTTCTTCTAGACTGAAAGCTGTGTAGAATGTCACAGCATTGAGAATATTATCCAGAGTTTGTTTTAAATTAATAGTTTATATCCTATGGTAAATTGGAAGAGTTGAAATCCACCAAAGACAAGAAAATATTTTGTTTCTATAAAAGTTCTGATTTAATGACTAAATTAGTATTTACCACATCATAAAAATATGATCTTCTATCATCTGTTAATGTCATTAGTATTAGTTAATCCAAATATCCATATTTACCATTAACGTCTACTTTTTTTTCCAGCAATATCGAAAACTAAGCCAGTCTTATTACCCACTTTTGGAATGCCTGACCCAAGATCATATGAGTTTCATTACCAGCTTGGAGCCTCATGTCCTAATCTATATCCTTACCTCAATATCTGAAGGACTTACTGCAGTAGGTAAGAGTTGTTGACACACCACCAAGGAAGAAATTCAAGGAATTGAATTACAATTGTTAACCATAGTTAGGGTTTGTTTTCAATTTCTAAAATCAATGGAGAGATCTTCAAAGTAGCTCACTCCCTATTAGCACATTCGTTTGTGTCTTTAAACAGAACAGCAAGTGACAGTGGAAGGTTTTGAGCAAGTTAGGAACTGACTGTTTTGGTTAAGGGAGCTGTTATTTTGAACATATAACCTGTAGGTTTGTACAGGTAGTATTTTTAAATTCTTTTCTTACAAGCAGGAATTATTAAAATTATGAATGTGCCTCCAGGAAGATTGATGAAAATTCATGCATTTGTTAACTCAGAAGAAAAATGCATTAGTTTGTGTGTGTACAGGAATCTGTCGGGTTTTGTTTTCATTTGCTCAACATAGCTGTTGTATAAATAATGCTCATTCTGCACAGCTGTGGTATGACTGGAGAAGTTTACAGATATCTTAGTAAGTGGAGAAAAGAAACTAGATTTTTAATTATTCAGTACTTCCTGAATGTACTTCAGCGTGGAATCCGTGTAACAGAAGCATACTTGGAGAAACAATAAAAGTGCAGCACTCTGATGGCAGTTCATTTTGTTCTCTTGTGCAGTTTGATTTATGCCTTTTGACCAGGTGACTGTCTGAACATTCGGGGGTTCGGTGGGTTTTCTTTTTGGTAGCTTAAATTCATTTGGATTATGGAAGAGAAGGCTAGGCGTTTGGGAAGAGAAGTAAAATACGTAGTTACATCCTGATGACCTGAGAATGCCATGCATTTGTATGGTTTTGACTGAGAAGCTCTTTAAAACCCTGCAGTACTATGTATTGATTAAGGTGGTTATTAAGGGGAAAAATGAGAATGTCTAACATTAGCGTGTATAGATGTTAGTCCGTAATAGCTGGCATTTCTCATTACTGCCAAGTGTCAGTCAAGCCCCACAGGAATGCATGAATGCACTGAGACTCACAGAGCATTTGCTATGTTAAACACATTCAGCAGTTTTTGCTGCAAGAGGAAAACCACTCTTAGAAAGAAAATGGGTAGTGAATAGCTAAGCAACAGTAGTAAAGTAGTATTTAGGTCACTTTATTATATAATGCTGAAATCCATCTTCTCCCGGATATTTTGAGTGCTTTGTCACCTGTAATAATGGTACAGCAGTTTATGCCTATGGGCTGGTTCTGCTGTGAGTCTGCCTGTTGGTTGTTTGCAAATGGATGTGTTGTACTCAGTGTTGACTGACAGCTGCCAGCTTAGCAAGCCGTGTTCCTGATCTGTTATTACTCCACATTACATCTCTTCCATTTGAGATATTGGATATATTCATTTTAATAATTCACTTCCGTACAAGTTTACTTTAACCATCTCTTTGAAACCCAATTTGAATTCATGTAAAAGAGAAGAAAATTTACAAGGTATGTAAGCTTCTGCTTTCACGTGTTATGTTTACTTTCCCCTCTCAAAAAGCGTTAATCTCCCTCTCGAGGCAGAGAGGAGGAGTAAGAAACGTGTGTATTTTCTGTTGTAGCTGTAAAGTTCCTAGGAGCTGCATCATGAGGAATGACTAACTTTGAGGAATGAAGATGTTTTCTTAAGAAATTTCTGTTTGGTGAATTCCTGCTGAGAGAAGTGTCAACAAAAAATTTAACAACTCACTTTTTTCACATTTCATAAACCGTAAACACTTGCTGGCACTTGCACTCCTTTCATCTTAATGTCTTTAAAGTACCTAAAATAAACACAAATGTGCAAGACTAAAACAAAGTATTTAGGTTCTTTTTTAGCTTCACTGAAGTCTCAGTGCAGTCCAGCAGAAGCTATCATTCTTTGTGCCCATTTTTTTTCTTTGTTTACTCTGATTCCTCCAAAGTTGTTTTCCAGTCTTTGAGGCTTGCCAGGTCTGTCTGTCAGTAGGACCTGGCTGTCTGCATACTGCCCAGAGAGGATGCGGAGTCTCCATCCTTGAAGGTATTCCCAAACTCTGAACAAGGCCTTGCACAACCTGTCTGGTGTTGACCCTGTCTGGAGCAGGAGCCTGGAGCGGAGGGTTGGTCCTGGCTGCTGTCTGCCACCACCTTTAGTGGTGTTTTTCTTAGACTTTCCACCTGCATTCTTTAAAACAATATTTTATTCTGCCTAAATGCCTACGCAGCCCTTAATCTCTGTGAACGTTTCATGCCCATTGAAAGTAATAACTACTTACCATGATTAGTCAGCGAGAAAATGCTGCCTGTTCGACTTCTTATGTTGAAGTGATAAAAGGATTACTTTTCCTCAATATCATGCTTCTTAATACTGAATGTTTCAAAAATTGATATTGATGTAGGCCATTATATTCCTCATTTATATTCTAGAAATCTTACTTCTGCAGTGAATAACTGCCCGCGCCGTCGGGATGCTCCCTGTTTACAAGCCGCTCCTCGGTGAGCTGTAGCTCTTTGCATACCATCCTCTCCTCATCCCAGGGTTAGTCACCTGGCAGTGCGCTTTCTTCAGGTTCATTCTTGTAAATCTTTTATTCATTCTGAAATCTTGGTGTTTGGGGCATTTCCACTTGTCAGTGAAATACAGATTTATTTATGTGTTAGCTGGTCGCAGGCGTCCTTCTGCCCTCAGTGAATAGGCACGTGTGTCCAGGCAGTACCTCCTACATGGTGCCACGAGGACATCGTCACAGCAGTGGGGCTCAGGGCTGTCAACCATCCGAGGGGTCGCTGTGTTTTAAGCTGATTAGAGCATCTAAGTCGTTTTCAAAAATGTTTATAAGAACATTTTTATAAAAACAAAGTAGCTGGCTTTTTATTTTAAAAATACTGGGAGATCACTTCTGTTTGACAGAAAAAAAGTGTCTTCCTTTCTCTCTATTCCCTTTACGTATGTGAAAGCACTGAGATTCTCGTTGTTGTCAACCATAGGATAAACATTCCCCAAATCCTTATTTCTGAGGAGTGTTCATTTTGTTTCTGAGTAAATACCTTGCTTGATTCCACACTTCATAAATACTGTGAAGGAATATGTATTCCTCTGGAAGCCCCTAGCTGTAAATCAGCTGTAATGGAAGCCCTCATCCAAGCTTTTATTGCAAGGATAAACACTCCAATAGTTCTCTTCTAAAGTGTTTACCTGGCTTTTTCGCAGCTGACTCAGTGGATCAGAGCCTTTTAATGCAGTCTGCCTGGCATGCTGTCACTAATCTGTGCAAAGCTTTTCTAATTCTCGTGTGATTAATAGTGTAGTATGCTATTCATTGAGGAAAAAGTAAAACATTTTTTCTGTCTTGCTGCCTAATTTAGATGTTAAATTGCAAATTCCATTTACTTTCTAGGTTTAGTCTCAAAGGCAAATAATGCTGGTACTGAGCTGTAAGCAGCTGACGGACAGGGAAAATATCACTTAACTCCCTCTCCTTACCTGTATGTGAAAAACAAAACAATCTTCTAATTTGCAGAGATTCAGTAATGTCATTAAACTGTTCAGAAGTAGTTGCTCTTCAGCATGCTGTTGTCATGTTGTTTAGACCAAAAGTAGTTTGGTTTCTTTGTTGGCCTTTTCTTAAATAATATAACTCATTCTAATGTACAAGCTCTACATCCAGTTACTTGTGCTAATGGGTAATAGGGATTGCAGACATAATGCAAAAACATGGAGATAATTTTAAAAAAGGCTGCATTTAAAGTCAGCACTAAGAACAGTACATGAATGCGTGCTGGCAAAGAAGAAACCAAAAGAGCAGGAGGAACGTGATGGTGACTGGCACCAGAGCTGTCACCCCTGTCCCCTCCTACCAGCAGGTCTGGGGGGCTGGCTCTGTGCGCCAGGGCTGCTGGCCCTGCTGGGTCCCTGCTGTGACATGGGGCTGCTCTGGCTCCTGCTGTAACCACGCCTGCCTGCTCCCCAGCCAAGTGGGCAGATCACAGGTGGGAGAGCTGAGCTGACCAGAAATGAGAATTGTGGGCTGACTGCATTTTTCCTGATTATCCCAAGCTTTTACCTTGGTGTCTTTTTTTATTCTCTCCTTATTATGCCTTCTCCATCCATTTCTTCTGACTGTAGCCTGGAACTGGTAGCTCCTCATGGCTCTTGTTTGTTCTGTTTATGTGGTTGCCTTGCTTGTCTCACGAAGATTTAGTGAGAGCACTATTCTGCTCCAGCACAAGGTTCCACACGCCCAGAAGAGTCATTCAAGGGAGTTTGCTCGACGCTCCCTGTCTGTTATATCCTTGCAATCAAAAGGAAAAATGAGCATAGGGAAGCATATTTGATATATAGTTATGGGCAAATTTAAGTAGCTCTTAACACTCATATCAGATTCTCATGAGCAAATGATAGCGTAGACCTGTCTGCTGTCCTGCTAAAATCACTTACTGTTGAATGTAAAATATCTGCTTGTACAGTATCAGCATGTTTAGAACTACTGCTGTTTTGTAAACTGATGATAGTGATTTACTTTGTATTATTCAATTTAAAAAGAAATAGAGTTAAGCACTAGTTTAGAAATACAGCAGAGCCCTCCTATGAAATATGTATTTGCAAGTCTCTCACTTGTTGTTATTGATGGTGATTCAATTCCACCATGAATTGCATTTCCAGTTTATATGCAGGTCTGTTTTGGTCGAGAACACGATGAGTGCCAGATTCCGGCCTTTACTTTGGCAAGGCTCATAACTTTGAACTCGGCTTTGCTGGGGCAACATTTCTGAAGATCCTGCTCTATTGGACTGGGTCCTGGGAAGCCCACTGGGCTGCTGGAGCCCGAGTGGAGACACTCCAGCTTGTTCCTGTGAGTGTTAGACAGCTCCTGCGGGGTCAGCTGGTGGCTTTGGAGGATCGAGCCTTAGGAGACCGTTTGTGGCTTCCTTGCCAGCAAATGTTTCTTCGGCATTTATTTCAAAACACTCCTAGCAAAATGCAATTAGTTTCTCGATGGCAGAGAGTTAATAGTGCCAGCACAGAGCGGAAGGAGTTAAGCAGACACAGATCAAAATACTTGGGTGTCTGGAGGGATGTGTTTAAATGAATGCTGCAAGGTTGGCAGGCCTCCAAATTAGCATAGTTTAAAGAATTCAAGGTACATTTAATTGGATCCTTCTAATCCCTTTTCCCTCAGAATGAGCATTTTAACAGTTTAATTCCTTTTGCAACCCCCACACATCTCTTACTCCAGTGGCCCATCTAAAATAAATGCTATGAACTATAAAAGGCCTAGGCAAGTTCTAGCTGAAGTCAGTAGGAACTGGATGAGGGCCTAAATGCTCTGCTCATTTCATAGAATCATAGAATCATAGAATGGTTCAGGTTGGAAGGGACCTTAGAGATCATCTTGTCATTTGGATTTGATGTTTGCAGTTGTAGGGAGTATCAGTTCTGGCTAAACCTTGCACCCAGCACGTTAAACCACTGCGTGCATGCAAGGAGCTGCAGCTGGTGGTGGCATGGTGAGGGCCCCTGTGTCACCCATGGTGAGGGCCCATGGAGCTCCAGCTGGTGGTGGCATGGCGAGGGTCCCTGTGTCACCCATGGTGAGGGCCCATGGAGCTCCAGCTGGTGGTGGCATGGTGAGGGCCCAGCAGTGGTTTGTAACATGGCTCTGACCAGGGCTGCAGCACTGGAGCTTCCAGACAGCGCTGCTCTTCAGTGGTGAAGTCACAGCCACTGGTCTGGGGCTGAGTGTATCTCAGGTATCAGGCCAGGAGGAGACAGCAGCTGGGAAGGGGGAAGGGGCTCACTGCTATCTTCAGGAGGAAGACAGGGAGAGCACTTGAGAAAGGAGGGCCAGTGCGCTGCTGTCATCGCGCTGATGCACAGAAGTGAACAGAAGCCTCTTTCACAGCAGCAGCACAGCAGGCAACACCTAGCAACAAAATAACTTACATAAATCAGGCAGACATACTTACTCTGCAAATAAGTTTAAGCATTTAATCTCCCTTACTTATAGAAACAGTAAGTAAAGATATGAAGCGGCTTTTGCTTCTGCTTTCCAACAGTATCCTTCCTTGCTGTCATGACTTTGTGTCGGGGACGTTTACAAAGTGTTGGTTAGTGACTGCAGTTGTGTTGTTGCCAGCCAGATTTAGTCTATTTTAACTTCCTTGAATTACTAATTGTTAATCAGTGACCACCTGGCTGTTCTGTGGTCACCCTGTTGCTGCCCGGTGTGGCCCTTGTCCTTGTTTGCCATCTGACTCTGACTGCAGGCTCCTTGGGGCAGAGAAACATTGTGAAATGCTGCTTGAGAAAAAGCCAGACAACAGCTCTGCTGATTTAACCACACTTTTTCAATTAAGTGGATCAGAATAGAATTTTAGGTTCCAGGGCTCTGAAAGGTTTAATACGGCAAAGGTTTAATGCCATGTGTTATTACAAGTAATCTTCAAAACGAGTCCTTCGTACCTCAAAACCAGGTGTGTTGGTGTGTTGTCTAGGCTCATGTCAAATTGATTATTAAAGTTGAGCTCTCTGAGGAATATAGAATGTAATTATTAGTTATTCTTTTATGGAAACAGCTTCAGAACGTTGTCATTTTTTCACGCAGATACAATCATCTCCTCCAGCTGCTGTGCTAGTTTGGACTACATTGTCACGTACCTCTTCCGGCACATCGCTAAGGAAGGCAAGAAGGCTCTGAGGTGTAGAGAAGCTCCCCAGGATGGACAAAGACTGCTCAACTTCATGCAGCAGAACCCAGAAGTACTGCAGCAGGTGAATTATTATCTTTTCTGTGGGGTATTACAAAATTTCTGGATGTTCCTGATTTCTGAAACGGTTGTTACTGAACGCCAGGGTAACACTGGCTGTTTAGTACCAGAACAAATCTCCCTAGGCTGGCATGCAACCCAGGGTAGCTTCAGCTGTGTTCTCATGACAACCAAAGACTGAAGATATTTTTTGTCGTACTGGAAAGCATAGATAGTTGGCTGTACAGTATCTTAAAACTTTGTGTTCCGTTTTTGCTCAGAAAATGAGGTGTGTTAAGGTCGTTACATTTCTATTAAAAAGGTGAGGAAAGTTCTCTGGAAGTGCTGTAGGAGGTGGAAGAAAAATTTGTGGCATGCAGCCCCACACTTTGGTAATGAAATGTGTGAATTGAGTGGCTGTACGCTCTCGTGTGTCAATGCTTTATTTTGCAGTAGGTGAGTCATAGATTTCTCAGTTAAAGGTGAGTACAATATAAACTAAATCTCACGCCTGTGAAGAGGAAGTGGTCACTGCAGTGCTTGGGGAAGATTTCCCTTTCCCAGCTCTGCCAAGTTTGTGGGAGCCTGAGTGTGTTAAGAGAAGATCAGGATGTTCTGAGCTGTGTATCTCCACGTTTACTCCATGCCACATTCCCTTAAAATCTCATTAAACTGTGTGAAGATGCATATTTACTCAACTCCTTGCATTCCTAGTGCAGTGGCAAAGATGCTGTTTCACAGGTCTGAAGGCTTCTAACGAAAATGGAAATTGTTAACAAAATGCAAATGACTGTGGTTGTCTTTGTGTTTCCCTAATAGATACACTGTCATTTTGATAAAAACTGGCAGACGGTCACCGTCATCACATGGTTCTCCTTGTCATTTGTTTGCTGGTCTAATTGAAGGTGAAAAGTAACTAATACATTCTTGGCAGTATATTGCATATTGGGAGAATATTAATGATGTTTATTATTGACATCATTATCAAAATATGATGATTCCCTTGTCATATTACGAGTGCTCGTGCCTAATAGGGGTTTCAAGGAAACGAGCGATGGAGTCAGCGTTTGGATGTGTCAAATCACTCAGCAGCACACCTTGCATGCCGTGGTTTCAGCAGAAAGGACAGAACTGCAGCCCAGGCTCTGGACTTGCTGCATTTGTGGCAGGCTTCACGTGACACCTTGTCTGTTAATACGCAGTAATCTTTCACCTTGCAGCATGTGACCAGGCGGTGATCTGTCTTGATTAACTTCAGATTCTGCGGAATATGTTATATTTATTTTGAATGCAGGCTTTCACGTACTCTTTTAAATATTAATGGCTGGTCTCCAGTAGTCAGCATAACTATGATTTGCATTAGCACTAGTCGTATCGTATTGAGTGCCTCTGATGTCAACTGCTGGGTGTACTAATATCTGACATCATCTCCCGAGGTCACTGACAACTTTGACCTTTATTCTCATGCACAGTTTCTGTAGTCTCAGAAGCTCTTTTGAATTGATTTGAAATTTTGACTCTTCCCTTTATGAGGCAGTAAAATTGATAATTATTCAGATGGGAACTGAGCACTGAGTGAAAAATCAATTCCACCCGCTCTCTGCTGCGTATAAAATTACTTCTGAGTCTGCTGGACTGAACGGATGGCCAAGGTAAAAGCAGCAGGCAGAAATAGTAGAGAGGATTAGCTGGACGAAACTAATAGCCTAAAGGGATGGCTTTTGAGATGAGGGAGTGGGCCGGTTGGGGGTTATTATCAGCAATGATGGGGCTCATTGATCATATGTTTACATCAGGTTTCCATTGGGTTATAAATCAGCCCTGAATAGAAGCGGAACCCGAGGCCGCGCGCTGTACCAGGGGGACGAGGTATTAGATTATTCTCATTTTCACACTCGGATGAAAAGTGAGACATTGATTATTCATCGGCTGGCCATTAAACGCCGGTTTTATAGATGATTTGACTATCATGGCAGCTAATGAACAAGGTTGCTGCTTCATAACCAGCGGTTTCAGTTTTCGAGACATCTGTGTCGGTTAAGTAATGCATAACCCTATTAAAAGCAATGGGTTACAAATTGCTTAACAGTGCTGAAAAACTAGACCCTAATGACTAATTGTGCTTTGAGTTTAGAGAGGTTTGTCAGCTCTTTAAACTAAACTGATGCAATGATAACTGCAATTATTTACTAGTTAGAACATTTTTTTTCCAAGTTGGATCTCTGGAAGTAGTTGGATAATTAAAATCTCCAGCGGCAGCCGAGGAGCAGCCGGCCCCGACCGTCCCGCTGGCTGCAGAGCTGCAGCACGGCTCGGCCACGCCGTGCTCTCTCCCTGAGAGCAGCAGAGATCTCTGAGCTCTTCTCTAAGCGGGCGCTGCGGATCGCCCCGCGGGACGGCTCCCGGAGCCCGGGCGGTAGGTGCTGGGGAGGGGGACGGCGGGGGAGTGCTGCCCTCTGCCACCAGGGCAGGATGGGGGCTCTGGGGGCTTCAGGCAGCAAAGTAGGGTTCCTAGCACGTGTGGGACTCAGGGTTTCTCAGCACCTGGCACAGCACTGGAGTTATTTATTTCAGTGCTTTTCGGCTTAGAAGCTGACAGCCGAGCGCTTGTTTGCTATTGAATGAGGCATTGGAACCCAGCTCAGTAAACGGGGATATCTGTGACTGAGGCACTCATCCTCTTCAGCCTCTAGAGTAGTGGAGTTGTGTAATTAAAGCCTATTAATTCATATTTTGTTTGCTGTCCCATAGCAGCTCTGGTTGTTTTTTGTTGTTGTTTTTTTTTTTGTGAATAAGTGGATGTGGCTGTACAAAGACAGGAACAACAGGAGTCAGATGTAAACAGCCTAATGTCTGGGCGCAGGTACCTGCAGCCCTGTGAAGCGTGGCAGTGGTCATTGGCTTTGGCTCTTTCTGCTTCATTCCCCAGGGCGAGCACTGAGTGTGAGCTTCATCCGTGAGTAGCAGCTTTGTGACAGTGTCTTAGAGCTGAGCTAACGTGTGTCAAGTAACTTGAGACATGTGGATGACTGTTGACTATGTTCAACTGTTGCTGTGACGTTGGGTTGTGTTATAAGCACTTCAATAAACAATTTTAAAAGGCTCCCACTGCCATTTGCTGTTAGCTCGGGAGCGACTTTCTGATGTCAGCTACAGCAGCTGAAGCCAATGTCTGCTGCAGTTTATGAATGGAAGTGTAATTTTGAGGGTTTTGAGATGTTATCTCTATCTTCTACTGCTCATCTTGTAGAGTTGTGCACATTAGCTCAACTTTAGCCTGGAGAAGTACAATTTGTGTTAGTTCTTTCCAAAAATCACTCCATCGTGTAGCATCTTTCACCCCTAGTTCTGACAAGCATCCCTACAAGCCATGTGTGGGGGCAAACAGTCCTGTTTGTGCAGGCAGCATTGGGCTGAGCCCGTGCTGGATGGGAAGAGTGGATTGCTTCAACAGCAACACGATTTCAGTGATCACTGCCATTCCTGGGCTTTCCCTGGAGAGGTGGAGTGGGCCAGGAATGGGGCAGGATGTTGCACGCTGACCACGTTCTGTGCATCGCTTTGAGGAGAACCTTGCAGAGAGGCCCATGGACTCTTTCTTTGCTGTGTTCGAACACTGTACAGAGGTTTGGATTCGATCTGCTCAGTGCCTGTGCCAAGACCCAGGGAGCAGCCAGGGCGATCCCACCGCTCGCCGGCTGTAGGTGCAGAGAGCTGCAGCGGAGGAGTGGCGGGGATGTGGGAAGGGTGGGCAGGCAGCGGGGCGGCAGGGAGGGCGTGCGGCTCGGTGCTGGCAGTGACACCTCCTCAGGGTGCCCGGGGCTCTGTGCGAGTGGTGTCCAACTCCAGCGAGTGGCAGAGGTGCATGACCTGAAGCAGCACGGCAGCACCGCGTAGCAAATGTAAACCAGAAAGTAAAGATGCCAGGTGCAGTGAAAAGTCATGTTATTGCTAAAATAAAAACGTGTTATAAAGTGCCACCTTCCTTTCTTTCCTTTTATGTAGTAAAATCAGTGATGTTTGTGTTCTTCAGATAAACCTCAGTGCCATATACAGCTATGCAGAGCTATGCACAGTCATTGAAATAAAAAGAGGAGACGTGTTATAACGCATGCTCCCTGTCCCCTGCAGAAAAACGTGTGCAGGAGCACTTGTGTGTGGGCACATCACAGAAAGAAATCTGCACTGTGGTGACACGGGTCAGCTGTGCGGGGTGCTGGGTACCTGAGCACCTGCAGCCACGTGTTTGAGCATATGCTTCATTTTAAGAGCAGATCAAGGCCACAGGTGCCACTGTTGCTGG
The DNA here is from genome assembly GCA_013396635.1 of Penelope pileata. Classification (NCBI taxonomy): domain Eukaryota; kingdom Metazoa; phylum Chordata; class Aves; order Galliformes; family Cracidae; genus Penelope; species Penelope pileata. The sequence goes on along the minus strand of WBMW01003919.1, from coordinate 1,551,575 downwards.
GCTTAAAATTAAATGTGTTTAAAAGCTCTGCTGAATCAGGAGCAGAGTGCTCAGCTTCTGCAGACTTGAACGGTTTGGTACGGCAGTGAGGGGGATTTTCAGTGGGACATCTGTTTTCAGCCCCTTAGCACAATTTAGAAATGTTATCCAATGCTATCATAACTTTCTTTATTAATTGAAAGGGATGGAGATATACCAGCTGTAGCCCAAGCCAGCAGAGACTCGGGTGGCTAAGCAACGGAAAAGGCACCATATTGAGTGAGCCAAAATTCAGTCTCAGAGTCATTTATTTCAACCAGTGACAGTACGTTTAGACTCTAGTGTTTCAATTTGATTGATGGTTTAATATCATATATAATTTTTTTAATGAAGGGAACCCATTTAAATATGTTAACATTTGCACTGGTAGTCTCCCATGTACGTAACTGCATTTAATCATTACTCTGATTGTTTTTGTGGTTGTGCAATTTGTATCAGCAAAATAACTATGTCAGAGCCATCTTATCTTAATGAAGAATACGGTTGCTGCTCTCACACGCGCTCCTGACTGCGCACGTGTAGAGGCAGCAGCAGCCCCAGCCTCCAGACCAGTGCTGAGCGTGACTGCTGTCCAGGAAGAAATCAAGCAGCATTAATGAGCGCCGTGTCTTTCTGATGCTGCTTTGTTTAAAGCCCTGTTGTGATTCGCTGCCCTGTGAACGGAGCGATTTGATTGTGAGACTTTCAATGTTAAAATGCATCATTGTTACTGATGGATCTGAAGATTTCACGCTCTTAATAATGGTGCTAAATCAAATTGGGGATCTCCCCTTAATCACCCAAGCTGTGCTATAGTTACACAGGCAGTTTTGGGGATGGAGAGAAGTTTAGGGCCACGAAGTAACAAGTATTGTGCAGAATTCATGTATGGAAACAAAAAGCTGCAATTCGGCTCGCAGCACAAACTGCTAGAGGTGTCAGTGTTGGATGTGCACCCTCGGGCTAGGCAGCTGGTGTGTGTATGCTTTTGTTTATCAGTTACTGGTTTATGTAGCCTTTAGGCCAGCACATGAAACAATCGTTCCTACAGGGTCAGCTGCTGGTCAGAAGCAAAGTAAGAAAAGACTTTGCGCTGCAGCGCGCAGCCATCATTTTGGTGCAGCTGGCACCTGCTACTGGTGCACAGCGGGAGGGTTAAGGGTCAAAGAGGCAGTTGTTCTAAACTCAGTGATGGCTTAAAGGGACTTGTAGATTAATCTGCTTTATTAACTTCTGTATATTAGATAACTATTGCAGTGAATGACAGTCTGTCTTTCTGAATAAGTCCCTTCACCTCTTTCTCTTTTAAATTGGCTTTTGAGTAATGAATATTAAATAGAATGCAGTTCAGGGTAATTAAATGAAAGCATTAGGATGATGTTGTTTTACAATCATATCTATAAGTTTCTTGTGTATTTGTCTTGCATTATTACTGTTCATTGATTTTTGTTAGCAGAACAAAAAGCATAAATGTTTCAATTAAAGCAGAGGAACCGGCTGTATTTCTCAATAAGCTCCTGCCTTCCGTGCCACATAAATATTTTCAAAAAGCGAATAAGTTTAAGGAGAAATATAAAAATGTTTTATTCCTCGTTTGCTCGGTGCAATGCAATACTTTACATTACTTGGAAATGTTCGATTTCTGCTGGCCGTGGTGGTTTTATATAAAACACTAAGAGGTGCTGGTTAGGGGAAGGGCACAAAATATTGCCATTCCATAGAATCTAACTAGCGATATGAATAGCACCAATAATTTTGTAAAGTTCACATTATAATTCAAAATCCAGTTAGAAGTGATGCTTGCAGTCTGGAAAGAAAGCAATATCTTTACAAAATGGATAGGGAAAGGTAACAATCCATTCCTTGCTCTGTTACTGGCAGATTTGCCACGTGAGTAATGAAACTCACTCTCGGTGAACAAACACCCTCCCCTTCCACCATTGAAAAAAATCAAATTTAAAATTCTGGAATAGCAGCGGCTTACGCGGATGCTTAATTGCTGCTGGGTGCGCAGCGGCCGGTCAGAGCGTGCGGAGGGTGGAGGTGTGGGGCTCAGCGAGCTGGTCGCTCTGGAGGGTTTGTTTGGAGCAGGGGGGAAGGATTGTGTCAGGTGGAAAGGGCTGCTTTGCTGCACAGAACCTCCTAGTGGCTGGGGTGCGCCGAGTTCAGCTCCGCTCCACCCCGGCAGAGTCACGATTTTCAGGACTCTGGGATTGTACCTCGAAATCCACACTTCCCTCGGCTAAACAATCGCTGTTGGCTCTGATTTCGTGTGATCCTGAGAGAGAGTTGTGTTTTCAGGGTGTCTTTTGAGGTCATGAACTCTGAAAACTTTTGTTGTTTTTTTTTCCTGGTGTTTACGTGTGGTTTTTTCCACTGAAAATTGAGGTTATCTTGTATTCGTGTATCTTCAGGAATATGCAGTTTAAAAAAAAAAAAAAAAAAGCAATAAAGATCCCAGCAGATAGATGAAATTTGGGAATGCTGTTAGTTCAGCTGGGCTTGGCTTTGCACAGGTGAGCGTGCTGTAAGCGGGGCAGATCCCCCGCAGCCGGCAGCGGAGGAAGCGCTGCACAAAGGGCTCCCGCGCAGCGCCTGACCTCGCCGTGCAACCGTGCTTCTGATTCCTGATTCGTCTCCCTTCAAAAAAAAAAAAAAAATTAAAAATGAAGTGTGTGCAGCCATCCTTTAAAATCTTTTTAGCGTGACAAGTAAAGTAATCTTCCATTGATACTTAAAAGTCCATCTGCAGAAATTCAGGGAGAATGTTGAGAGAGACGCAATATCTATTGAAATGTTGAGTGTCAAACTGCCAGGGTAATGTATTTAGTATGAAATATAATATTCAGTGCATTTTGTTTTGATGACTGCATGAAATAGCCTTGTGCTCTTATCCTTTGTTGTTGTTGTGAAAGATGATATTCACCGAGAAGTGTCGGTGGCTGTTCAGGACACAGTAGCAATATGCTTATTACCAGCTTTATCATCTGTCTTTTATGTTTATTCACAACAGCTTTGGTTACAGTTCAGTTCACCAGGATAACGAAAACACTTTTAATTGTTCCGCGGTAGAAATGAGAATCAATTTATGAACAATTTGAAAACAGAAGAGGCCTGAAGTGTGTTAGGCAATCGGTAATTAATACTTTGATTAGCCTTTTTAAGCCGTGCAATTAGGCTGCTCAGATCAAGTCGGTCGCGTTGCTTTATGGAAGGTCCTCGAGTAGCGGTCAGAGCCACGCTTCTGGGTTTCTGAGAGCCTCATTTCCTTCAAGGTGTGGTTTAAAAGCCCGGCCTGCCTCTCTGTCCCTGCTGATCGTGTCCGTGTCAGTGCTAAACTGAGGTAAATAGAGGTAAAATCATTTCTCATTTTCTCTCCACTACTGGTTCCTGCTGCTGGGGGCTGTGCTGGGTCTGCTGCTGGCAGACATCCACACGCTTTGGGCCCACGCTCAGCTGCCTGCCAATCCCAGCTGCCCTGTGGCAGGCAGCGCCGGGCTGCTGTCAGAGCTCTGCACGGCCGGGGGGGCTGCCTGGGCCCTCCCCGCCCGCCTGCCGTTCTGGTGGGCCACTGGTCCTGCGGGTCAGGATCCCAGATCCTGTGCTGAAACGCTACTGCGGCGCTGGAAATCCCCAGCTGCGTCCTGCACCAACGCGCGGTGGAAGGGGAGGCACCAGGGAGCTGTGCAGGAGCTGGAGAAGGGTGGCAGCTCATGTTTGAGAACTTGAGGAATACACGCACTGTGAGCCCCTCTGTGAGCTGAGGAGAAGACTTGCAAGGTGTACTTACATTCCTGGAGAGAGGGACTCTTTTGGAAGGCTTTGATTTAGGTGCAGAAGGTGTTCCCTCCTCCCAGGAGGATGAAATAACCTGTGACCGACCATTTGTTCGGAGGTGCTGGCAGCGGGCTCCAGCTTCTCCTTTGCCACCTCTCGGTACGAGTGCTGCCTGGGTGAGGAGAGGCTCTTACCCATGGGCTGGGAGCACCAGGTCACCTGAGATGGCACTGGCTGCTTCACGGAGATCTGGACCCGGCCTCCTCTTCCTTATTGATAAGAGCAGAGACGAATGTGTATTATTTTTTTATAAGGGTTTTAAAGAGCTCAGCTGTCTCCTACACCAAACCAACCTGAAGTTTAAGCTACAGATTTGAAAGTTCACTCCAGAAGTCCCAATTGATCACAGTTGGGTCATCTCTAGAAACAGTTGCAATGCTGTGCATTCGTGGGCACTTGTTTAGGAATAGCTGCATCTTAACTGAACAGCTCAGGTTAAATTAAAATGACCGCCACGGTATCTGTAACTGAAAATCTCTGAGTACTACCACCTAAAAATGCAGATGAAGAGCTGATGTTACAATTGTAAGTTATTCCAGCCTGAGGTAGAATAATTTGCTGTCTGTAAGGGAGCACAGATGGATAGGCAGAAAGACACTGTGCAGATACATGAGTTTGTAAACATCTGTCAGCTGCAGCAGATATCCACATACAAAATCCAGCACTTCAGGCAGCCTGTGATATGTGACATTCAACAGAGGCTTTACATGAAATTCAGCACAGACAGAAGCAAGTCTGCATACTCTGGAAGGTAACAATTAATGAGCTGTGTCCCCTCCTCCCTGCAGAAAGAGGAGGTGTTTCATTCATCAGGCATCTTCCGTGGGGCTGCAGTTAACTGTTCTGCTTCCAGTGTTCAGTGAGCCAACCCCTGGACTGGGCAAACCTGCTCTGTCCCACGAGGGACCTGCCTTGCTGCCAGTCTGTAGCAGTCAGCTGGCATCTACTTTTCCTCCCTGCTGGATGCCAGCTGACCCCTAGGATAGAGGTACCTGTTTCTGAGAGGTGAGAAGGGACTTTCACATAACAGTTCAGAGGCAAGTGTAGTATGAATATAACACGTTGTGTCATGTTAGACTACATCCTCAGATTAGAGGGAAGAGATTAAAATTGCGAGTATGGGGCAGAATGTCTCAGTGTGACCAGCTCGTGCACAGGATGCAGCTGCTGCCCGCGCTCCAGCTCTGCCCTGGTTGTGTCCCAGTGCAGCACAACAGCTGCTGTGTGGTCCTGGCAGCTGCGTGAAAGGCACTCGCTGCTGACTGAAGGTAGGAAATGCTGAAAGTAAGCCTTAGTTTTGAAAAGTCTACTTTGCCCTATTGGTCTATGTTATTGTGCCAGTTCTATTTGAACAGTGAAGAAATAGAAAGCTGTTTTCAGGGCTGTGGTATAGTAAATTTATTGGGCGCATTGCAGGTGCTTGTCATTAGCCTTAAGCTATCATCCTAAATGTATCTTTCTGAGTATGTGCTTATGTTTCTTTTTCAGATACAAAGTCAGGTTTGACATAAGTTAGTACAATCTTATTGTGTGATTATTTCTTCTGGCTCCTGATTTGGACCTACTTCAAGTGAGCACTCCCATACTTAGAGCCCTTTGGCCAGTTCTAAAGACATATCCAGGGAAATGACAAGTTCCACGCTCTGTAACCATTCCTTTTTTCACATCTATTGCCATTTTCCCATCCCTTCTGAATGCTGGTTTATAAAAAAGAGACCCTCCCTGCACAACATAACATATAACTGGTAGGAATACCCTGTGAAAGATACAGACACTTAAATCATATTTCAGTCCACTAGCTGCAGATATATACTAGTTCTTGGCATGCGGTATGTCACCCAGATGTTTTGCCTTGTTTTTTTCAACCATTTAAACCTTTTTTTCATAAAAGGAAACAAAAAGGCCCGACCCAATTGAGACACGAGATTGGGTCCCTTACAGTCTTATCTGAGGACTCGATATTTCCTGCAGCTTCTTAAGCTCCAGTTGTTGAATCATGAAATTTTAGTTAGTAATGTTTACTTAGATATATGTATATAGAAAGTATCTATAATTAGTGTAGAATTTGATATTCCATGAACAGAAATCTGGGGAATCTTGACCACGTAGGCTGAAAGAAAAGCTTGGTAGCATGAAAGAGCCAAAAGGCTGTTGCAAAGAGTACTGTGGTTGCACCAGCCCGGCTTCACAGCTTGTCTGCATTTTCTTTCAGATGCCTTCTTTTCTCTCTCTATCTCTCCATCTTTTCATAAGTCCTCTCCTATTCCTTTACATCAAAAAAAGAGAAAAAAGAAAAAAAGTCACAGGACAGGAGAGTTGAGGGGTGTCCAGGAGGCAAGCTGCTGTAGCTTCTGCTGCTTGTGAGCAGCGTGCATGAAGACCTTTGTGGGTCTTAACGTCATCTCATAGTGTAAGGGGACAAGGCACATGCCTCTTAAACACCTACATTTGGCAAATTCCAGTTGATTTCCTATTTGTGACAGTTCAAAAGTATTTTTAGTTCAGGAATAATTGGCTTGTTCTTACTTTGAAATTAAATACAAGGCTTTAGTTTTCTTATTTCAACTAGAAATGTTATCTTTGAACAAAGGTTCAGTGCGGAATATATCAATCTGAAAGTTAGGCTTTCTAGTAAAATAAATATTTTAAAACAACAGATGAAAATTTAAGGTATTTAATAATCTTAGAGCATTTAAATCTTCCTAATATTATTAGTAAATGATGATCCATTTATTGATATAGAAAGAATTGATGATGAAAGAACTGAGAACTCAAAAGGACATTTAAATTAGTAATCACAGCTCCTAAATTAAGAGCAGACTGCCTGAAGCTAGAGCTATAAAATCCTACCAAGTTTTGTATGCTAAACAATGAAAATTGGAATCTTTTTCAGGTCTGAATGGAAAAAACGTGTTCTTACCAGCCAAGTGTCTGATTAATAGCTGTGTGTGCTTTCAGACCATTCTGGATCTTTTGTAAAGGTCTCCATACTGCTGTCTCTGGTGTTAATATAATGTTCTTTATGTTAAAAATGTGACTAGGTGCAGTAGAATAAAATATTCATCCCAACATATGGGAGGGAGCAGTGAGTTATGGGACCTGCTATGATGCAAGTTCCACTCTATTGATACCATGAAGCAGCAAAAATCCCTTTTTACTGGAAGGGCAGCTGCTTCTTCCGCTTCTTTAGAAAAAAAAATCAGAATAAGGGGTGTCTTGAGCAGCATTTTCCTCCACCACCACAGAGAGAAAGAGGCTCGGAAGGAAAAGAGGCTCTGAAGAATTAATTTATCGGAAGAACAGTTCTTCACTCTTGCCTCTTCTGTCAATAGTTTCTTTTGTACAGAACAAATGTGTCAGGAGAAACATTATTGAACCAGATAAAGCGATGCCTTACATTTAAGATAAGAGAACAGAGGCAAGATTGCCTGTTTGAACTAAGCAGAAAATAGATTATCTGCTTCCGCACCCCCGTCCTTTGTAATGCCTCTCTGCCCACCTCGGGCCGCTGGTTGCTGCCCGTCAGTGAGCTGAGCCGGGCCTGCCCGCACCTCCGCCCGGCTGCTGGGCCCGTTGCTGAGGCCTACACCGAGTGGTTCCATTTCAGCCCGTGCCTAGGGCTGGTGCATTCTTCTACTGTGCTCTTGCTTGGTTTTGCCATTAAGCTGCTTTGTGATCTCCAGCTGGATGAGATTTTGGCAAAGGTGGAGCAAGGAGGGCTGCAGCATGGCTGTCCCCCTGGGCAGCCCGCCCACACCCCTCGGTGAGGGCAGCAGTGGGGCTGGGACTGGGGGCAGCTGGGGGCACCTCAGGCGGGTCGGCCTGTACCGCTGCGGCCTCACAGCCGCTGCTCTCAGTCATCCAGCCCCTCCATGAAACACAGCATCAACACTGATGTGTCTCACTGCCTCACTTGGAAGCTCAGCGACATCTGGAAAATGCTGGTGTCACTGGTTCTGGCTGCCAGCCTGCAGCGCGTGGGGCAGGAGCTGCCCTGGCTCCTTGCTTTGGTGGCTGGGCTGCGTGTCATCGCTGTAACACTGCTGGTGTCACCTCTCCGCATGCTGCATCATAAATGCAAATCTGTGTAAATGTGTGTCAGCAAATAAGGCACAAAGGGGGAGGCACGTTATTTCAGAGGCTTCTTCACAGGCCCGAAGAGTTTCAGCTCCTTTGTGCCCTGAACGACAGAAATGGCCACACAAATGGAGCTGCGTATCCAGAAATTTCTCCTGTTTCTCCTGTTCGCACAGGCTAACAGGAGTGGAGCCAAACAGCAGCTACATGAGGTCTGAAGGAGGACACTGAAGATGTCATTTGTCAGCATGGGAAGAAGCTGTTCTCTGTTATGCGAATATAGCGGAGAGGAAGGGGAGGGAAAATTAGTGAAATTAACTGAAAGCGTGGTGCTTCTCTCTGAGAAGGAGTTAAAGTCTGGTAGTCACCAGTAAGCATGCCCTCTGCTGAGGCAAAGCTTCCCTGTAAAGTAACACGAGCCTCATCTAGACCCGCTCTGCTGCCTTGCAGATGAGGTGGTACGGGCTGCGTTGCTTGGACATAAGTTGTGTACAGCAGGGGTGGTCTCCTAGTGCTTGTTCATGGGCACAGTCTCTTCTGGCGTGTGTCAGCAGCACTGTAAAAACAAAGAAGGATCTGGAATGCAAACAGCTTGCTGTAGGCTCATGCAGAAATAGCACAGGAAACCCAACCTACGCAGTAAAACAGCAGCAGCAATTGTTGTGATGGAGAGGCGTGGAGAACAGCAGAAGGACATTTAAGGCTGTTATCGTGGATTTTTGGTGCCCTTCATTGTGGTGGAATTAGGCCCAGTAATTGCTGTTGGCATCTGCCGTAATACACTCCTGACAACAACCTCAGGCAGCGGTCTGGATGCAGCAGATAGGATTGCCCCGATTTTATGCTCGCATCCCTTGATGCTGAGCTGTACACCTAATGGACTTCTTTTTAGCCTTGTGAGAAATGGGACATCTGAGGCATCTGCAGAGATGACATGATGGGATTGCAAATGCTCCAGCTCTGAAAGTAAACTTCTGTAACTTCAAGAAAGACATTAATCAAAGGCATTAATTAAACCTTCCCACCGTTATTCCTTTACCTTCTGTTGCTGCACAACAGATGGCAGCAGAGGGGCAGTCCGACCAAACAGCATCTGACATGGAAGGGCGGATGGAGCAAAGGGGTAGAATTGAATTCCTCCATGTGGAAAAAATGCCACCCACCAACATTCATCGTCGTTTGCTGAACATTTATGGAGACCAAACAGTGGGTGTGAGCACAGTGAGAGCTGGGTGGTGCGTTTCAGCAGTAGCAACAGTGGTCGTCTCCACTGGTGCAAATTGCTACAAGTGCAGCATGCAGGCTCTTGTTCGTGGCTGGTGAAAGTGCAGAGCTAATGGTGGTGAAAAACACTGCTTTGTAGCTGAGGATTTCCTCTATCCAGTAATGTTACTGTGCTCTTTGTATCTGTTGTAGTTTCTATAGAAATAAATAGGAGATGTTACTCTCGGAGCAACCTACGTATAAGGAGTTGTAATTATTGTTCGTGTTTGGAAAGCAAGCACCTATTAGTGCTTGTGCAGAGATATGTGGATTGCTTGCATTAGCTGCAAAGCAGTATAGAGGTGATTTTGTCCAATGAGTAATGGAAAATATTTTGCCTGATCTACAGATTGTGAAGTCCTAAGAAAAATTGGTCTTTCCTACGCCAGACCATGTGTTCCTAACTTGAAAGCTCAAATAATTTGTGGATTTCTCTGTTGCAGGTGATTTGTAGTGCTAGGATTCATCTTTTTCATTTAGTGAAACATGCTGTTTGACTTAGCCTTGGTCAGTTATTACAGGCTAGTTTGTAGTGTGGCAGCTCTCTGGAGACCCTGCTCATTGCTACTCATTGGCCTAGAAGAAAGGATTTAATGATTTTTTACTTCCTTTATGTTTGGTTTTAGGGTGTAGATATTTTATAAATGTGAGTCAAACTATTTACTGGTGACATTTTACAAATTTTCACTCTGTTTAATCTCTGAGTAATGTTTTTAGGTTCGTATATGTTATGGCCTTTGGCATTTTGGACTACTGTATCTCCAGGATACCTTTGCGGATTTTGTCCTTAAGTGGATTCTATAGTTATTTTGTAATTTATTTTCACAAAAGTTGTGCCAATCCCCAAAATAAGTCCCACCCTCCCTAGCTGCACACACCGGCAGTGTAGATGCACAGCAAGACCAGCAGAGGCCTCCGAGGGAGAACACCCGGCACTGGCGGTGGGTGAAGGCTCTGGTTTCAGCCAGCCAACAAGCAAAGCCAGTTGTCTGTCTTCCACTTGGGTGCCACAAGAACTTAACTCTATGAATTGATGGGTCTCAGCACTTCATAAATTTGATTAAGTGGCTTTATTCCTACTGTAGATCTCCATAAATTAAGTCATAGAAGTAAAATGTCCAAAATCATAGGCTTGCGTTTGTAACTGCCGTGGAATTGGTGTAGATTTATAGACTCCTTGCTGTAGTCAGGATTGCCTTCATCAGAATGGGGATCCCCTTCAAATGCCTGTCAGTGTCATACAAGAAGGAAGAAGTGGATATGAGAAAACGAGAATCTTGAATGGCACCTCGAGATTAATCTGAAACTAATACAGGTTACTGGCTGCATATATATTACTGCCCTAGAAGCAAATCTGTACCTTAAATTAACACAACTCTAAGTCTCCATTCCTATTTGACTTCTATAATGACAGCTTCGGAGCGAAGCTTTGACATTTATATTCTTTGTTTCTTCGCCTGGTGGTGTTGCTTATAGAAATATTTGTTGGGAAGAATGACTTCTGTGACACCATGCTCATCTATGAAATTTTGACGTGGTTAGTAAAGGCCGTGTTAATTTTTCCTGCTCACCAAACTGTCTGAATTTTCTTTCAGATGATGTCAATCCTAATGAACACCATCATTTTTGAAGACTGCAGGAATCAGTGGTCTGTGTCAAGACCACTGCTTGGACTTATACTTCTCAATGAGAAAGTGAGTATTCAAGAAATTTCACCAGATTCACTCTTCACATGCCAGGGAGTTAAAATCATTATTTCACATAGAACAGAGCTGCCTGTGGCCCATTTTAAATCCCTCTCTCTTTCCTTTGGACCTAGCTCACTTAGCCCCACACTAGGAATAGTGAGTAAAGTTCAGCTCATATACTGTATAAGTATTTTACAGATTTCTTAAGTATTNCTTTTTTTTTCTTTTCCTCCTTTTCAATAGATTTGAAATCTTTGCTTTTCCAGAATTAAGTAGAAATAATAGGCAAGCTCATCTGGCCTTTAGATATAAAACTGCAACAAGAACACTGTGGAAATGGCATCAGAAAAATTGCTTCCTAGAAAAATAGTTAACCAATTCCTTCTTCTGAAAAGTTTCATAGGAACAAGTATCTTTGAGAGTATTGTCTGAGCTCTTACACTTAAGTACCAGCATTGATTGCAATTTGGATTGTGTTCATCTGTGGCAGATTCTATAAACCAGGAAATACTCTGCAATTTGCCCTTTCAATAAAATCTGAAGCTATGAATTTGGATATACCCATCATGTTTCCCTTGTGACTTAATAGAGACAATATTGTCTGAAATAGAAACCATCTGAGTAAATGAATGCGAGTTGATCTAAATGTGTGCATTTTTTTGTATAGCAAGGCGTTGTTTCTGAAGACACTGACCTGTTGTATTTGCCACAGTTCAGAGCTAGCTCTAACTTTATTCTGAATTGCTTTATATCTTGGGCAGTCACAAGCCTCAGTGTATTACTGCTTTGGAGAATGAATTGTCTATACAATAAGAGGGTGCTGGAAAAAAATAAGACACTAAGATTAGCAGCAACTGCATACATTAAAATTCAAACTGAAATCCCAGCTATGGAAGGAAACTAATAGAAGAAGAAAATATATCAAGAAGAGAAGCGCTGTCTCATCATTCACCTGTGCTGAAGGATCCAATTTTAGCCATATCCAATAGCACTGTCATTCATCTTCTTGGTGTGTTATTGTGATTTAAATCCAAGCTCTATAAGAGAGAGCAGTTCTTTTAAAATGATTGAGAGGGAATAAGGGCAAATTCAGTGTTTAGGAAAACTTTATGACATCACAATATTATACTTTACAGATGGAAGCAATATTTCCTACTTTGGGAGGAAAACTAATCATTTTCTATCTGCTCTGAGTCACTGCATCATTATAAAAGTGGGAAATAAGTAGTTTTGTGCATTCCCAATCTTGTTCAAGACGACACTTTTGTTTATATAATGCTTCTGATTTATAGCGTTTAAGTATTAGCCTGACTATATATTAATTATGTGGTTTTTTGATGTTAGCTGCTTCAGTGTAAGAATAAATTAAATATTTCACTTGAAGATAAAACCATGGAGCTGTAAATCATAAGAAATAAATTTGTGCCTGGTGGAATATTCTTTTCTCTGAAATTAGACTAGTTCTAATGATTATGTGTTTTGCTTAGCAGACATGGATATGCACAAGCGCCTTTACTTATCAACAAGTCTTACATTTCTTTTGGAAGGGTAGAGAACAGGAAATACAATTTAAAATATTTGTATTTCCCATTTTGCATCAAGCATATTATTTTGTGTTCAGGGGGAAGTAGGGAATGTACTTAGGTATGGCTGTACAAGCCATCTTTCTTCAGCTCATTTCAGTGCACCGGTGGTTTATTTATTGAGAGCAGATTCCTTCATTTCAGGTGGGGTTTCTGTCTCTACACTTCCTGTGGTAGCAAACACACATTAACCATGTTTTACTTTTATTGCTTGTTCTCATCTGCTTCTGTTTTAATGATGTCTTCCCTGCTGATAATTCATCCCAAAGGGAAGGCAGCAGGCTTACTTGGGGACTCAGAAAAATTGGGATTCATACGTGCTTGTCCCAGTAGGCTTAGTTACGCCAAAATGGGAATTGTACTCAAAGCCCACCCTAAAACAATGCTGAATCTTTTGAGATAGCATCAGCTTAACATCAAATGGGATGGTTTCCAGTGGCTCCTGACATCGTTCCCATACCAAAGTGGGGCAGCAAGCTTAACTTAAATGCTAGTGGCAAAAGATTGGCAGGAAAAGCTCTCTGTATCCTGATATTGTAGCAACCGTATCTCCTTCTTGCTGTTGTCCTTCAACCAAAGAAGACCACAAGCATTTGAGTGTTGTGTGGGCAGAAGTGATGTCACTGCAGAGAAGTCCTACAAACCCCAGGGCTCAGAGCAGCTCTGTAGTGTTGGAGCAGTGATGCCATGGGAGAGTCCTCAGCAGAGGCTGTCATCGTGGATGTTAGGCACAGGGGAAATTCCTTGCTGTTAGTGAAGGTACTGGTAAGACTTCCCATTGTGGAGTTCACTAAAGAAGTTCTTGGAACACCTCTGTTCCCAAAACAACTGGTAGGTAGTGGAGAAGATCTCAGGGTTGTGGCCTTCTCTAGACTGAACTCTGTGTTTGTCACCTTGAGACAAAGCTTTGGGAAGTGTGTTTGGTGCAGGCAGATATTTCATCTTTTACACCAGCCCCCATGTTATTCTAGAATTTGAGTTCCTAAGTAGTTTGGGACCCAGCTGTTTGATCAGATGATGCCTTCACTTGCAGCAGTGCTGTAGTGGCCAGCACAGATGTGTAATACAGCATGTTTCTGGTTTGAAAGGAACTGGATTGAGGGCAGGTAATTTGCCAAGCAGACATTGAAGGGATTTGCACTTCCTATCATAGAATCAGAGAATGGCTTGGGTTGGAAGAGCCCTTACAGCTCAAACAGCCCCAACCCCTACTGTGGGCTGGATGTCCCCCCCAGCTCAGGCCCCATCCAGCCTGGCCTCGGGTACCTCCAGGGATGGGACAATCACAGTTCTCTGGGCTGCTGTGCCAGGGCCTCATCACCCTCTGAGTATTCCTGTAATCCTGTTGAGTTGTTGGGGTCTTGAAATTAGGATGTTACGGTCTTACGACATTTTCTTTTCCCATATTTTTGCATGCATACAGGACAGCTGTATTTTTTATGGGAAACTTGCATTTGAAATGTAACAGGTCTTACAAAGATGCATTAAACAAACCCGAGGCATGCATTTTGGCTATCTGTATGACACTCTAAAGCCTGCTGTATTGTTTTTGTTTTCTTTTACATTAAGTTCAAAAGTCTGTTAAGTTTTGCATATTGAGAAACACTTTTCAGCCTTCTTTCAACAAGTTTTCTTGATATGCATCTGAAATGTGGGCATGAGATTAGGTCTCCTGCATGTACAAGTGTACCTTTGGCAGAATCAGTTTAGCAATTGCCACGGTGGTCATTTAAGCTTTTATTTATGGTTTCGGTTATCATTCTTGAACCTGAAGACCACATTCATTTTAGAGTGGCTTCTGTTTATCTCTGACTTGGTTCCTGATGGTAAAATTTGGACTGGTGGAACCTTCCTGTAGCATTGTCTGTAGATCTAACTGCTGTTCCTTCTGCCTCTTGATTAGGCGTGGAGAAGGTACTGTAAAATGGGGTAGAGAACACCAGCAGTATCCTTCTCAGCTGCAATATCAGACTGCTCTGAATCTCTGCCAGGTGCTTGGGCATAGGTTCATCAGAGTGGTTCATCCTCCTCTGAATAATTGTCTGTATCACTGTTTGTACCATGGATGTGCTTATGCCCAAGGCCATAGGACTTTGACTAACATAGCCAATATAATAAAAGACCAAAGAGGATTATAGGACTTCTTTGGCCCTAGAAGTAGGTTAGCTGGTTGTCCTGGAGGACCCCTCCCGTTCTGTATTTCTAGGCTAAACCAAAATTTGTCCAAAGGTGGTAAAAAAAGTTATATTTTAACTGGTCTGTAGGTCTACCAGAATACAATGGAAATAATGGTATAGAAAATCATATAGATAACCTAGCTTCTAAAGAAGCAAAGATGAGTCTGTCTGATCACAGCTCTGCAGTGGATTAGGTCCCGCAGTGAGGTGCACAAATTAGAACCATTTTAAAAGGACAAAAGTAATCAGAGAACGTTTATGTTGCCTCTCTTAGATGGCTTTGTGTGTTGGAGCCTGGAGAGTGGCCACAGCTAGTGGTGAAGTGGCCTCTCGCTGAACTGTGCTCAGGTTAGATGATTGAAGCTGGTGCAGCTCCGGCAGCAGCTGACACCCAGTGCTGCTCGCTGTTTGCCCAGCTCCTCTCACAGAGGGCAACGTGAAGCATTTGTTCACAAATGCTCCTGGTGTGAGTGAGTGGTTTAGAATTTCCAAATCACGTTTCTGAAGCCCTGTGTTTTGTTATCACAGTACTTCAGTGAACTACGGGCGACCCTGATAAACAGCCAGCCAGGCAGCAAACGGGGCGTCCTCGACCAGTGCTTCAGGAACCTCATGGAAGGAGTTGAGCAAAACCTCCTGGTAAAGAACAGAGACAGGTAAGTAGATAACACGTAAGTAAGCTGGAAAAAAGAAAAGATAAATAGAAACTTCAACTGGAAGAAGTTATAACGCAGGAAGTCTTCGGGGTAGCCTTGAATTACAGCTCCTTTTGAAAGAAGGCCCATACCCTATCAAAGAGTTCATCCCCAGACTGAGCGGTTGGAGCCTGAACATGCTGATAATTATGTATATTCTTGGTCAGAAATGTGTTTAAGTCCCATGTTGCCAAGCTGCAGCTGCTCCTTTTTTTCACTTGGGAAAAACTGCCTCATTTCAGTGGGTCAACCTCAGAGCACCCCTTCTCCCAGCCTAGGCCCCTCTGACAAAACACTGGTTTCAGTCTCCAGCCGTGCTGCTGTCCTGACAGAGCCTTTTTGGGCTGGTGTTGGGGTAAAGCAACTGTTCTGAAATGACAGAATAAGGGGAGACATCTGCACGCTGTAGTTGAATGTGGAAAGGACTTTTTGTAACGCAACTCACAGTCACCCAATGTTGCTCTTGTGAGAAACAGAGTGGAAGCCTCCACAGAAGAAGTGGCGAGTCTGTCGGCATTTACTTAACGTTCGTGCTGGCTTTTTGTTGCCAGCTAGAGCTGTTGTCTCGTGTTCTCTGTGCGTTATTCAACCAAAACAAACCTTGAAATTATAGAGGCACAATCAAAGTCCAGACTGTGGAGCTTCCTGGAAAGCCTGAAGCAAACTGGAAAATGTCTTGGAGAGAAATGATGACTGAGACCATTCGCCAACTTTATATCTCCAACTCCTTTTCTCTTTGTTGTTGTGAAAATTGTTGATTTTTTAAAAATTCTTACATAGTCTTGCATTAATTACAGTCTCCATTATTTTACTGCATTTTCTTATTAAATTCCAGTATAAAATATGTCTCTTATGGCCCAACAGTTTATGATAGCCAGAGATAGAGGGATCTGGACGTGAACCCAGAGAAGCACAGATCCCATCCTTGGCAATGATAAATCTGACAGACTTTGTGTGACTTCTTACATATTACGGATTGGGAGAAAACCTGGGGAAAAGGCAGAAAGCCACAAGGAAGGACACGAGTGCCCATTAAAACCAAGACAAACCGAGCTGGTAGTGGCGAGCTGTAGGACATGGCCTGACCTTGCAGCTGTAAATTCCAGAGGGATTCATTTGAGTGAGAAGTCCTGCCAAATTAAATACGTTAGTGAATAAAACCACACAGAAAGAAAAGAAAAATGAACAAATGAGGAACTGAGTAAAACTCGTTCTTAGAACTGGATAGTTTCTTAGTTTCATATCTATTTTTATGGAAGGCAAGAAGTCCTTGAGATAACACTTTTCTGAGAAAAACAGGGTTTGATGCGCAGTGTCTCTGAGCTGCCTTGTTCCCAGAAGGCAGACTTCAGGGACAGGAAGGGACGTGGCAGCCTCGGCCCAGGGAAGCCGGGTGGCAGCAGGCTGAGCTCCCCGCCGCCCCCAGGCAGGCACCAGTGTGTGCTCTCCTCTGTGCCCTCCCTGCGCAGGGAGCGGGCAGAGGCTTCCATCACGTGGCCTGCTGGCAAATATTAGATTTGGCAGACATTAGATTTAAATATATGTAGATTTAAAGTGGATTTTCATCTCTCAGCTCTGCGGAGTGTTCTCAGATGGGCAGCGGTGCGGAAGCTCTCCGGGAGCCTTTGTGGAATTGCAGGCAGGGAGGGATGGGTGCAGGTGTGAGGGGCACAGGGATAATTCGGTCAGACGAGCAGCTCGTCTGTCTCAGCAGCATCCGCCTGTCTACCTTAGGAAGAGTTCTAAGCCATCACTTCCCCAGCAAGCAGCGTGAGTTAATACGATGGCTTTTCTGTTTTCAGCCCTTGATTTGTAATCCTTCTCAGATGTGTTCTGTGGAACAGGAGGCTGCTTCTAACTGTGACTGTTTAAATTTGAGCAGAAATCAATTTCCATTAGTAAGGAAATAAACGCAAAAGTAAAAAATTATGAATAGAATAAAAGAATGAACTCAATAATTGCATCCTGTATTTCCACGCACAGTGAGCCCCGGTTTACCACACTGCTGCTCCACATCTCTGTCAAGTACGATCCCGGGGAGGCAGGCAGGAAGGGCTGCTGCCCCGGTCCTGCAAAGAGACCTTGCCTGAGATCCCACCAGTTGTGCAAGCACAGCTTGCAGGAAGGAGCCCAAAGGAGCCGTTTTTTAGGAAACTTTCTGAGCTTTACTCTAGTGAGCCAGCAAAGTCTGACACAATCAAAGCAAAGAGCGAAAAAGCATCCAAGGACCCTAAATGCAGCATGCCATGTGTGTATTTTTCTGACATTTTAATTTTTTTTATTTTTAAAGTGCATAAGTGGTATGTTGTAAATGCGATTAAACACTTAATTTCAGGTAAAAACAGACCAGGGAAGTAGGTCAGATTTGGACTGCCGTGTCACTCAGTCTCAGGTGATGCTGCTGGGTGGATTTCCCGTCTACGCTTGCCAGCAGAGAGCTGTTAGGGAGTGCAGTCCTGAGTTCATTCCATGCCAGATGGGCGGTGGTGCAGCATTTCACAGGAGACAGGTTGTGCTCTGACACCGCTCGTGAGAGGAAGGTGGGTCTGGGGCAGCCTGGACGTGGTGGCCATCTGGACACGTCCCAAAGAGCCTTTGCTGGAGGCTTGGGGGAGTTCTGAGCCACGTGAGAGGGAAAGGCTTCTCGCTGCGCTCATCCCCCAGCTGACTTGTGCAGCGATTCGCACTGTTGGTAGGCTGAGTGCTGCCCGTGTGTGCTGATGAGTTCCTTGATATTTTATAGAACTGTTTTTGAGGGCACCTGCTGATTTATTTTTTACATCTTCCTCCGTTCGTCTTTCAGTTCAACTTATGTCTTAGTTATGGTTTTTTGTGTTTTTTTTTTGTTTTTACCAATTACTGAAACCAGTATCAGGTCTCTCTTGACCGGATGCTGGTGTTCCCTTCTGCCCAGGTTCACCCAGAACATGTCAGTCTTTCGCAGAGACATGGCTGCGGCTCTGCGCGGCGAAGGAGCCGCGGATCCCGGCAGTCTGGACATGATGAGCTGACGACGACTCCGGAAACCAGAGCCCGGGCCAGTGAAACCATTCTGAGTGTGGGGACCCTGTTGTGTTGTTAGGTTGTGACCCTTGCGGAAACTATTTTTTTAAGATAACTTCTGCCTTTTTATATCTCTGGCGTAAATGATTTGCAACGTAAAGTCAACATTTTCAGCCTTTCTTACCAAAATTTATTATCTTGTTCTTTTATCTTTATAAAATGGCGTAGAAGCAGTACTTAACCAAAGAGCAAAATAAATATGCATTCCTTCTAAACTTGTATTAGTTGATGAGTCTCAGTTCTGCATATGTTAGTAAATAATATCTCCTATCCATGAAAATCCCTGAGCTCATTCTGGCTGAGGTTATACTTGTTTGAAAACGAGTTTGTGAAATCTTTTTGAACTAATAAAATTGCTATTTTTCTACAAAATGCTGTACGTTTATTTTCAACACAGGAGGTTTATGACAATGCGGACAAGGAAATGGAAGAAGACTGAAAACGAGCACTTTAGGCTCTAAGTATGGCAAGGAAATCAAGAAGGCTGCACATAATAAAAAAGACTCGATGGTAGTATCTGAATTTCATGTGCAATTAGGAACTATTGCGTTGGGTTTTTCTTTTTTTTTCCCTCATGTAACTAATTGATTCCATGTGCTTTTTGTGCTCGCTTACATTTGTATATTTAGTAATATTTCAACACTATTTAGATAAGAATATGATTTTTTTTTTAATTGTGGCCAACAGGGAGCGAAAGTTCATACCAGTATTTCTTAAGGTTTTTTCCATTTCTTTCTTTTGCAACTCTTATTTTTCTCCACGTGCTTAAACTGCAGGAACCACACCTGGAAGGAAGTCATTTTGTTACGCCATTTTCTGTTTTCATTTAAGCTTAGCTGAAAAAATTATTTAATCTGCAGCAAAAGGGTCTGATTTCACAGGCTCACAGAATGGGTCGGGGTGGAAGGGACCTCGAGGATCATCACTTCCAAGAGTGCAGGGTACCTGAGGAAGCAATCAGTTCGGGCTGCTAACGAGCAGCAGATTTTTGGTGTTTCTGTGTGCAGCCTGATGCTGTGTGCTGAAGTTTGAAAGCTTTGCAGCAGATGGGTGATGATTATCAGCACCTGAAACAAACAGGAATTAGTACAGCTGTTTGCCTTGCATTTCGGTCCTTGAAGGAAACCAGAACACTCTTCCTAGGTCACACTGTACAAGCTGCAAAGCTGTGAACTCATTCATTTGTGCGTGCTCGTGTCTGGGTGGGGAAGGGTCTCTCCGTCTCCCTTGCAGATGGCTCCAGGTGCCGTGCCGCTGCCTCAGCAGTGCTGTCAGAGCCCTTCCAGACCCGCACAGCTCTGCACGTCGGCACTGAGGGGCTCAGACGAGAGCTGATGGGCTCTGCGGCCCCGCTTTTCTCTGTGACATGGTGGAAGTAGCTATCGGCTGCGTGTAGAGCTTGTGCTGCAGGCAGGCAGCGTGCTGGTGGAACGCTGCTCTGCGGAGAGCTGGGGGCTGGCGTGTGGGGGGAGAGCTGGGGGTTGTGT
>WBMW01003919.1:1479181-1525099 GCA_013396635.1 Penelope pileata | reverse complement strand
TTTTTTTTTTTTTCTTAACTACATCTATTTGTTTTTAACGAACAGAACGCCGGAACTTGGGAGCAAAGGCCCCAAACGCCGTTGGCAGCGCCCCGGGACCCCCCGGGACGGGGCTGGGCCGCCCGCGCAGCGCCGCGGAACTTCGCGGCTGCGGGAGAAGGGCCGCGGGGGGAGGGGGCGCGCAGCGCTCCGCTCCCGCTGTGCGGGGACGGGGAATCAACCCGGCCCCGCGGAGCTCAATCCCCGCTCCGGGGCGGCTCCGGGGCTGGGGATGCGCCGGGTGTTACCGCACCGTGCCGGTGCCTCTGCCGCCGGGCGATGGGCGCTGCGCTCGGGGTGCTGCGGGGCCACGGCTGTAGCGGGGCCCGCGGCCACGACTCCCGCGCTCCCGCTGTCCCCGCAGCGCTGCGGGCCGGGAGCTGCGCGTTCTCGGCGTGGTGCGGCCGCACTCCGCGGGTCCCGGAGCCGCGGGGCCCGTCCCGGCCGTGCGCAGCGGCGGGGGCTGAGGCCGCGGCTTCGTGTCGGGGGAGCTCATCCCGCGGCCTTCGGGTGTCCGCGCTGCGGGGGACGGGAGGGGATGCGGAGGGGAACGGGAACGCGGCCGCTCTGTGCGGGAATCCCGCACCTGCGCTCGGGGGAGCTCCGGGGAACGACGCCGGGGTGCGCCCGGCCCGGGGCCGACGTCCCGCGGGGAGCGGGCCCCTCCGGGCTGCGCCGGGGCTGCTGCGTCCCGCCGGGGCGGCTCTGGGCACATCCGCGTCCGGTGCCGCTACAAAGCGGATGATTCTGTGCGGAGGATTTTTCCCCAGCGCTCCGAGCCGGTGTCTCTGCGTGCACGCGGGAGAGCGCAGGGCGCAGTGCTGCGTTCCGTGCTGCTCGGGAGCTCTACGCCCAGGGCCAGCCGCGTTCGGGCACAGCGCTGGATGGGGGGAGAGCAGAGCGCTGCCGAGCTGGCCGCGGCCACAGCGCGTCCTGAACTTTGTGCCCTGCGCCGCGCGGGGCTGGGGCGGCCGCGGCCGCGCACGCACCCACCGCCCCCCCGGAGCCCCCGGCCCCGGCACGGCCCCCGGCGCTGCCCTTCTCCCTACAACAACGGCTGCGGAATGCGCGGCCCTCGGCAGCGTGCCGTGCCCGGGCTGTTAGGAGCGATGCACGGCGGTGGGATCCGTGCGGGCAGTGCTTTCCCCTCAGTCACTGCGTGATCTGTGCTCCTCTCCGCTCCGCGCTGGAAGCGCAGCTCTGGTGAACGAGCAATCTGCCCCGCAGCCAGAGCCCTGCTTACAGCTCAGCTGGGTCACAATTTAGCTTATTTATAGCCAACAGAAATAACAGTGAGATTTACACCTCCCGTACACAGATGAATTTTCCCTGCAGTGCGTTTCTGCACCACAGCCGCAGCGATGGGGGCTGTGGGGCCGTGGGGCTGTGGGTGAGCTCCTGTGGCTGCTGTGCTGCCAGGGCCAGCGGGACCCACAGGCACCTCCGAGTGCCATTTGTTGGGGCATTCCCCTTCGATGCTGTGCACTCCCCTTGCCTGCCCTCTGGAGCCGTGCAGCTCCTAACTGTTCTGATCTCCCAGGAACACCCACGGAGCACCCACGCGGGGATGGGGCACCACGCGGTTCTGCACTCGGTGTGGTTCTGACCACAGCCCCTGCGAGCCGGGTGCTGCTGGGGGCCGGGGGACGCAGTGCAGCATTGCCCTGCACCGGGGCAGCACCAGGGATCAGCCCTGGCGTTGTACTCCTGTACCCATCGGGCTGTGCCATGGCCCCAGAGCAGCCCCATCCCACCCTGGGTCCGGGAGCAGGTGCAGAGCGGGCAGGGGGCAGTGGGGAGGGAGCTCCATCGCGCCATCGCTCCTCGGGGCAGCTCGAGCTGAGCGCGGGGAGCTCGGTGTGTGAGCAGCGAGGTGTGTCTGCTCTGTGCCGGGAGCAGCGTTCCTGGGGAACGAACCCGGATAGGAAGCAAGCACAGAGGGAGACGGGCACAAGGTGCAGCTCTGCAGGCTCTCAGCTCAGTGTCCCACTGCCCGGGAGGGCCTGTGCTCCCACTGGCGTTGTGTTGGGGACACTGAGCATGGCCCCGCTGTCTGGGTTTTGCCATTGTTCTGCATCGGAGCCAGCAGCATCTGGACGCAGTGGGTAAGGTTCACAGCGGTGGTTCTGCCTACGACATCAGAAGGCTTCAGCAGGCTTTGGAAAATGGAAGGTCACGAACCCTTGCCAGGCTCCTGCGATGACTTAAGCGCGGTGCCACAAGTGTTCCAGAGTGCCCGAATGATCCCATTAATTTGGCATCCAGTGCGTGCTGCATTATAGATCCCGACCTCCACTGGCACATGCCACATCCAATCCATTAGTTGTGCGCAAATGCACTTAAGTTTTTTATTGCTCTTAGTTTTGTGTCATCAGCAAAGAAAGGTAAAGTTGATCTTCATCTAAATCACTGACATGGATTATTGCAATTGATTACGGCGAAGGGAGAGCTTTTCAAGTTTCAAAGTTATGTTGTCTTTTATTTCCCCAAGTAGTAATCTGCACTGTTTAAGTTATTGCGCAGAGCGGTGGCTGTAGGAGCTGTCCATATTGCCTCCCTCGCTCCGAGCAGCGGTGCTGGGGGCGGTTGGGATGCTCTTCCCTCCCCAGCTCTGCAGAGCTCGCTGCTGCTGCTCCCCGCCGCAGAGGTGCACCCGCCGCTCCTTGCTCGACCCACTTACAGGGGGACATGGAGCCACCCACGTCTGCGTGCCTGCTGGAGCTCCCGTGTGCAGGTTTGGGAAGCTGTGCTGTGAGAAGGTAGAAAATGTATCCATGTTTGCAAAACCGGTGTTTTAATTGCAGCTGCATCCAGCGTTCACCACCAGCTCGGCTGCTCCGCTGGGTGCTGGGGGAGAGGCGAGCAGTGCCGGGGCTGCTGGGCCTGCCCGCCCCACAGCTCCCAGCTGGTGTGGGGCAGGGAGAGTGAGCCTGGAAACCCCCCCTGGGCTAATGGGGCCTGGGGGGGGGGGGGGCTGCGGGGCTGGAAGACAGCGAGGGGCCTCTCCTTGCTGGGCACGGCAGCAGTGATCCACGAAGCTCTGAGGATCCCATCACCTGAGGACATGACCCTGAGTACTTCATCAGCGCTGCAATATAAGGGCATTAGGGCCTCCTGGTCCTCCTCCCTCATCCATCCACTCCCATTGGGGGTAATGGAGCACCCAGGGGTCACTGCAGGGGGG
Source organism: Penelope pileata (assembly GCA_013396635.1). Lineage (NCBI taxonomy): Eukaryota > Metazoa > Chordata > Aves > Galliformes > Cracidae > Penelope > Penelope pileata. The sequence goes on along the minus strand of WBMW01003919.1, from coordinate 1,521,876 downwards.
GTGTCCCAATGGGGACAGGTCCTTGCCTGGGAGAGACACTCGCTGGGGTCAGGGGGACAGCGATGGGGATGTCCCCTCCATCCACCATCACTGCAGGTGGCAGTGGCACAGCCCATGCCTGAGCTCCTGTCTGCCTGGAAATTCAGGAAACAACAAATTTGGCCACTGGTGGGAGGAGCAGGTGCTGCCCCTCGCCCCGAGGGGGCCACAATGGGCGGTGGTTCTGAGAGCAGCTCGTGGTCAGGGGCACAGTGGCACTGCTGGCACTGCTGGCACTGCTGGCACTGCTGGCACTGCTGGCACTACTGGTGCTGCTGGCGCTGCTGGTGCTGCTGGTGCTGCTGGCACTACTGGTGCTGCTGGTGCTGCTGGTGCTGCTGGAGGTCGGCAGCTTGGTGTGCAGAGCAGCAGCTGTTGTGCGTGGCACCGGCTGCAGTGTGCCGGGAGCTGCCGAGGGTCCTCAGAGGGTTTCTCAGGAATGCTCTGAGCTTGGATGTGACCCTTCGGTCAGTGGGAGGCCAACGGCGGGCGTGGGGTGGGGGCTCCTGCGTGCCCAGTGCTGGGTTAGCAACAGTGCCAGAGCCATGGCACCCGGTGCAGCCACGGGCACCTGAGAACCTGGGCAGAGGCACAGCCCTGTACCGTCCCCAGGCTGAGATGCTTCGCAGTGCCTGGGTTCAAGGAGGGCTGAGCGAAAAATGTGCATGGGGCATCTTTTGAGACCTGCAGCATTGCCCTCCTCTGACCTCACCAGCTGTAGGAATTGAAGGGTTTTGGGGTTTTTTTCTGCCTTGTCATGCTGTGTTGTTCCAGCATCGATCTCTGTGAAGTTGCCCTTCTCTGTTCATGTTGGGGCCGAGCACTCTGAGGGGAAAGGACGCAGTTCTGCTGCATGGAGGCAGAGCAGAGCCCCCACCACTCTCACTGTGCAGACCCAGGACAGGGCAGGAAAGCAATGCAGCCCGCAGCCTCCCTCCCCTCGGGGCTTCAGGCGCTGCAGGACGGTGCCTGCCCAGGAGGGCCCTTGGATGGAGCCTCCATCTGTCCCCACATGACCCGCTCCAATGCTGCTCCCAGCGAAGGGCAGCCCCGGTCCAACACAAACCTGCCCAACACCCCGTGGCAGCCGTGCTCCCATCCCTCTCACACCTCCAGGGCAGCTGTGTCCTTCCCGCTGCCCCGAGCACTGCTGCAGGGACCGCAGCTCCGGTGGCACTTCCACATGCAGGGACAAACCCGGGGCATGGGATGGAAGCACACAGCGCAAATCACTCTTCACCATTTCTGATGGAAAAACAGTGACCCCACTCTGCTCTGCCCATCTCCATCTGCCCCCATCTCCCCCCGCTCTGATGCCACCCACAGCTGCAGATGGAGCACTCCCGGGCACCGCAGCTCGGCCGGGGCTGTGCGGTGGGCGCGTGGCTCTTGTGAGCGGTGCAGGGGATGGCAGTGCCAGGAGACGTCTGCCTGATGGGCAGCGCATCGCTGTGCCTGGAACCTGCACAGCCTGCAGTCAGGTGTGGCCTTAGGGACTGAAACGGTTCTGTGTGAGCCCACAAAGAGGGGTGGGAGGGGGCAGGTTCTGTGCATGCGGTGCTATCCAGGCAGCTCCATGGCAAAGCCACTGAGTGAGACAGCAGGCAGCAAGCGTGAGAAACCATGGTGAGGATGGCTTCAAAGTGCTGCGGAGCAGAGCGAGCTGACACAGATAGCAGGGGGAGGGGGGGGGCTGGGGTGCCCCCCCGATGGCAGCATGCCCCTCCAGCAGCCCCGCTGGGCACGGGGCTCTGCCCGGCCGCCATCTGCGCCCGGTGACGGTAGCGCGGGCTGACAGCGCAGGGCCGGGCACAGCTGGGGGCTGCCTGCACTGCCACCTGCTCAGCCGCTGCTCCCAGGGCTCCGCGTGGGCCCCGAGAGGGGCAGCTGCAGGCAGGTAGGGCTCGTGGCTGTTCTCGGCCAGAGAGCAACGTGCTATCTTCCTTCGTTTGATACAAAAATCTGTTTTCAGGAAGCTTTGGCGCTCTGGCTGGAATTTAGGCTGAGATGGATGAAAACAGACGTTGACAAAACAGAGCGGCCATGCCAAACCCCACACCTGTAGCTCCTCCAGAGCCCACTGGGCACGGGGAGATTTGCTGCTGGGGCTGTGTCCCTGTTTGGCATGGGGACACTGCATGGCACCAGGGCACTGCATGGCATCGGGGCACAGCGCAGCCGATCCTGTGCAGCCGCTGCAGGGAGCGGGCAAGGGGCGATGGGCACCGGCCCCAGCACTGCTCGTGCCACAACCGGGGCTGGCGGGGGGCTGGAGCCAGCTCGGAAGCACTGCTCCCACCCTGCACAGCTCCGGAGAGCCCGCGCGGAGCCGCTCCTCCTGCTCTGTAAGTGCCACCTCCGGTGCGGGGCTCGGGGCGGGGTGGCACGAGGAGCGCACAGCGGGTGCTGCACGGCTGCTGCTGAGCTCTGCCCCGCAGCTCCTGCACTGGGACGGAGCCTTCGCAGAGCCGGGTGATTCCCTGCGAATGTGGCTCGTGGGGACGATTTCACCGCCCTGCCTGGTGCCAAGCGCTGCAGCGCACGTTTCTGCTTGGAGCTTTAATCTTCATAACCGCATGTGTTTGGTTTTCCTGACTGCATGTATGAGCACTTGTCTAGACTGACAGCGGGCGTGTGATGGGCGGCGGGAGCCCAGACTGAGCTAAAATTCAGCATTTTTTGGCAAACCACGTTGGATGGGTGCTGAGGTGGCTGCAGCACCAGGGCTGCTCCTCCTGTGTGCAGGCGCAGGAGGGAGCGCAGCGCTGGGCACGGGGGGCACTGCTGGGGCTGGGGGGCTCCGAGGCAGGGGAGTGGCACAGGGCACAGTGCTGCAGCTCTCCGGGTATGGCTGCACGGCCCCAGCTCCCCGTGCTCAGTGTGTGCTGGCACCGACCTGCGGTGCCTGAAGGTGTGCCCTTAGAAGAGCAGGGAGATTGAAGGGAGTGCTAGAAAAGATCACCCAAAGGTTTCTAGAGATTTGCCTCCTCTTATGAAGAGTAAATTAAAAAATAGTTGTTCCACGGCCAGTTCATCCTGACACAGTGTCCAGGAACACAGGCTTCATGCTGCTCCCGAATAAGCCCTTATTTGAGCTAGGAGCTGTCACTTCAGAAGGAACCCAGTGTTGTGGAACAGCCCTCGTGCTGTAGAAGCAATTCTCAGCTGAAGTGCCAAGTCAACAGCACTGTAAAACAGATCTCCTGCTCCCATTTTTTGCTTGGTTTTGCATAATTTTAGCTTCCAGCTGCTGGAATTGGTGGTACACTTGTATACTCAATGAGGTTTTGTTTCCATTTTGGATTCTTGCAGCAGAAACTGAGATGCGTTCAGCTCTGGGTTTCCCTTTGTTTGGAGCAAACAAACGCTGCTGTCCTGTCCCTCCGTCCCTCCGTCCCTCCATTCACCCCAAGGCACAGACATGGGGGGCACACGGGCGGGATGCAGCCACAGCGGCACGGAGGGGCACACGGGCAGCATGAGATAAAGCTCTGCTTAGAGCTTGGCAATGCTCAAGTGGCCAGGAGCAAAACAATTCAAGCACTGGAACATGACGATATTTGCTGTGTCCTGAGCCTGGGAGCGGGCGGGCAGTGGGGCAGCAGCGGGAGCTCTGTGCAGTGTGGGACAGGGGCAGAAGCGGTGCTCCCAGCACTGCCCCATCCACGGCCCCGCGCCGCGATGCTCCCCAGGAACTGGGGACGGACGAGCAGTCCTCCTCTCCCCTCTGATTCGCTTCTCCCACACATGTAAGCTCTGAAGAAGCTTCACTCCTCTTAAATGATCATTCAATTGTCCCCGGACTGTATCTTTTGGTAAATTTATTGCTGGCTATTTAAAAAAAAAAAAAAAAACAACTGAAATGCAGTTTGCATATTAACACGTAACTCTTGTTCCTGTCTGCTCAGTTTGGAAATGGTTGGATTGCTTTTATAAAGAAAAAAATGGCTAATAAAATTGGCCTCAGCACCGTTGCTTTGCAATTCTTATGAACAGTAAAGTGCTACTTACAGTCATTGATGTTAAAAGCTATTTCTAAATTATGGTGCCATTTATTATCTCTAGTGTCCAAAGTAAGTTTAAATGATGCTTATAATTCATGTTTTACCAAATTTCCTTTTCCCCCCGAGGATACCTCTGATTAACTTATGCACATTTAAGCGCTTTTTAAATTCTTCTTTTATTGCCATTATGCTCTGAAAATCTCAGCGATTCTCAAAAATGGGTAATAAACTTGAGATAAAATGCTGCAGTTTTAGATCAATGCTGACATATCGCTGTGGTGATTTCTTCAGAGCTAAAGTGATAATGCTTCATATTTACAGAATATATACTAGGTTATTACTACAGTATTACCATTTTGTTCTAAGATGAAATGAGTAATTTACCAATTTATTAAACAGTTACATTTAAGTATTGCTTAGGACATTACCACACCAATCTGTTTACTTAGCTTGAAGAGTTACCATTAAGAAACCCTGTTTATTTAGGTAAAATTTGTAATGATTGTGCCCTCCATTAAGAAACTTATTTTTCTGCAAGCCTAATTGCCTGGAAATGAGTTTCTCCTTATTTACTATGGTGCATTCTGCTAAGCCAGCTAAAAATGTCACCCTTGCAAAAGTGCTGGAGAAATTAATAATACATATACGGAACAGTTTTAATTAGTATAATACCAAATGTTAATAAAAGATTTATGATCCGGTTAAAAGTTCCAACGATCACAACAGGAAAAGGGCTGAAATGCAGCAGCAGCAATCTGTTAAAAACCAACAAACGCTGCCAACCCCCCCAGACTTGGGATAGGGGAGAACGCCGGGTTTCTGCGCCTGCCCTCATGCGCACCCAGGCACCCGTGGGGCTGTGTTCTGAGCCTGCAGAAATCAGAGGAGATGCGGGGGGCAAAACAGCAAAAACAAATAGCACCTGGGGTCACAGGTGTCCCCACATCACCTGCTGTGCTGTGCTGGGCAGAGGGGACGGCCTCTGCTGAAGGTCCACGGAGAGGAGAGCCCCAAAGTCCTCGTGGAGCTGTGGGTGGGGTGAGTGCTCTCAGCTCCCTGGAGCACAGCTTGGCTGGGAGTCTCATGGGGTCCTCAAGGCAAAACCCCTAGTGCTGTGGGAAACATCAGCCTTCAAATTTGGAGCTCCGGCCATTTTGAGCACCATTAGAAGATGCGGAGCTGTAAGCTGCTTTCCAGCACTGTTTGCAGGACCAGCGTCGCTCTGCATCCAGCTCGTGGCTTCCAGGAAGGCAGACCAGGAGTGAAAAAGCACAGTAAATACTCTGTGCCACCCAGAATTGCCATCGTTCTCGGAAGTCCTACCAGGAATGTTCATTGCTTGCTTGGATTTGGGACTTCAGGGCATGAACAAGCACCGTGGTTTTGTTTTATTTTGTTTTCCTCAAAAGCTGCCTGGGTTTGGCCTCCAGCAGCACTGCCAGGAGGGAGCTTCCCTCTCTGGGTGTGATTTGGGGATACCCAAACACAGTAACACAGTGTTAAGGAAACCCTATGGGCTTCTCCCGTGCACTGGCTGGGGCAGTGCCTGTCCTGCAAGGCTTGCCTCGGCCCTGCTGCCCACAGGATAGCATCCAAACACTGCTTTTCCCTTTGACGTTTATGCAGAGTTTGTTTTCTGTATGGAACAAGTAACCGATGGAACAGCTTCTGTCCATAATAAAAATGGATGTTCCATGCCTGTCGCAATGAGTAGTTTTGGCAGTGGTCAGTGGATTCCAACGCTTTAAATTAGGGGCACTTCCCCGTGCCCTTTTGCTGGGCACTGGCTGCACATGGAGTGCTGCTTGCTGTGGAAGCGTGGGGGTGATGGGAGCTGTGGGCTCCTTGTATTCCTCAGTGGTAAAACCCTTCCTCACTCGGTGTGCAAAGCTCTTTGTCCTGAAATTTGGGATGCCATAGTGGACAGGGGCTCCGTGCTGGGGCCTGTTTCCTTTTGAAGTTCCTCTTTGGCTGTACTGGGAGAACACGAAGCGAGCCTCCTGCTGCCGCCGCCCCGGAGGTGCTGGCTCTGCGCTACAGAGCCAATGAATGTCAGAGATTTTCTGAATTGTCTGCGAAACGCGGAAATTTTATTCATTCCTAAACTTTGCGATGTGACTTTCCTTACTTGTTCTTTCCAAGGCCAGAAAAGGAAACACCATATTTATTCTTGCTAATGCAGCAATATTGATTAAGTCATAAAGCGCATATAAATACATATTGACTCATATTACATTAAAGTATCTATCACTTACTACTTGTTCCTCAATAATACTAGAGTTATGTAAAAAAATATGCATTAAAATTGGCATTATCTCAAGGAAAATAGGATCAGCCGTCGTTATTAATATTAGATTTTGGCAAATAAAAGCTTTAGAAAGGATACAAGTGTTAAAAATGGAAAACCACCTCCCTCCCCCCGCAGGGATCGGATGTTTCTGGCGGCTGCGGGCGGGGTCTGTCCTCTGCTGACTCGGGCACGACTCGGGGAGGGCTGGGCTGCTCAGGGCCATGTCCTGATGGACGGCAGGGCTCCAGCACCCCGCTTATCCTGCAGGCTCCTCAGGCTGCTGCCGAGGTCCCATGCACCCCACTCCCTGGTTATGTTCTGGGGGTGTCAGGACAGGACAGCTGTCTGTGAACCCTCTCTCACGGGCTCAGCGTGGCTGCTGGGGCCACACGCATGCTGGGGCTGAGCAAGGCCGCAGGGCGCAGCCATCACAAAATGGCCGCCGGCGGGCACAGGGGCCCGGGCCTGGCACTGCTGAGCCCTGGCAGCGGGGTGCGGGGGTCCCGTCTGCCTGAGCCGCTCGGCCCAGGTCTGGGCTTCATGCTGAGCAGGAGCCCACGTGTCTGCACGCTGCTTTTGCGTACGGTGCTAAATCAATCAGGCCAGAAGAGGAATTTTTTAATACTTAAATTTCTCTTTCACAGAATGCATTTGGCCTTTTCCGTGCAAAGGAAAAATCCAGCAAAATGCTGTCCACATGGCTATTTTATGCTTCTGCTTGTCTTCTCTTTATAATTAGCCTAATGTGATATCTGATCCCTGCTCTTTTTAGCGTTGGTGTGCCGGTCTGACAGGGCCGGGGCTGTTATTCCTTAGATAAGCTAATCACCTCTTAATGACTGCACAAGGTATCTTTGTTTAACCCCGTAAAGAGATTTAACTTTTCCCGTTAGGACCACCCGCTGGCCGCTGCCAACACGCCAGGCGTGTGCACCCATCTTGTGCTGGGGCTGCTGGCAGCACTGCGCAAGGGGACGGGGTTGGAGCAGCTCGGCCTGTCACCAGAACGCAGCAGGAGAGCCCTGTGGGAACCCGGATGGCTGCTTACAGCCTGGTGCATGCACTCCCAGTTGTAGGTGCTGCTGCCGTTGCACTGTGCTGCTCCCAGCACTGCTCGCGGTGATGGGTTTGGGAGAGGCCCCACAGCCCCTCCAGCCCAGCACTGCCCGCTCCCAGGCCGGGCTCTGTGCTGGGGCCAGCGAGGCCCAGCCCCACACACACCGTAGGTAGAAAGCTCTGTCCCTAACGCCTATGGGCACCTGCCGTGTCAGTCTGGCAGGGGACCTGTGCTGCTTTCTGACAAGATGAGGGCCAGGCTGGACCTTGGGGTTTTAATTTCACTGGCTGGCTCTGATGTCAGTCTTATCAATGATATCTTTTCTTTCCCAGTAGCCTGTTCTAATAAGAAACTAAATCACTAAGACAAAAAGCTTCTGGCATCTCCATCTCGTTGGCTCCTACCTCCTTCGATGGCATGTTTACAAGAAAACATTTATCGCCGACGTGCTCGCTGGCAGCCCGAGAGGGGAGAGCAGGGCCGAGCGGCATCCCCAAGCTTCGGCCTCTGCACAGACTGCAGGGGGAGCCCGGGGCTGGGGGCTGCGTGAGGACATGCACAGGGATGTGTGCGGGCTCATGGGGTGCCGGCAGCACTCACAGCCCAGCCTGCCAGGCAGGGCAGGAACCAAAGGTTCCATCACGGCACAGGGGGTTCTGCTGCAGAGCTGAGGGATGCAGCATGGTGTGCGGCGAGCTCTGTCCCGCCCCGAGCTGCTGCTCACACCTGCAGCTCTCTTTTCCCTTGCGGTTTTTGCTGCTGATGCGTGGTGAAGGGAATCCAGCACCAAGGGAGCCTATCCGAGGGAAAGCCCTCCCCAGCCCCATGGGGAGGCACGCAGCAAGGGGCAGCCCCGGGCGATCCTGGCAGCACCGGCATCGCTCCTACCAATTAGCAATTAGCAGAGTTATGTGCCTTCGGTGCCTGTTCCAGGCATCAGCAAGGAGTTCTGTTTCTGCTTTCTCCCTGCAGCTTGGCCTGACGCTTGTGTTTTAACAGCAGATGCTGGAGGATAATTACAGCCGCTGCAGATAACGCCGCGAGCGACTCGCTGCTGCGTGCGGCACGGCGCAGCCGGGAGGGCTGGCACCGTGCGCCCAGGGCTTCAACGGCTGGAAGCCACGTGCTGCGAATTCCGGAGGCAGAGGAGTGGGGATGGGGGATGGCCAGTGGTGGGGATCCCTGCTGAGTGATGGATGGGAATGCAGGGTGCCACCCAGCTTGCCCCGCAGCCTGGCCCTGCAGCCTGGCTCAGTGCTGCAACCCAGCTCGGTGCTGCAGACCGGCTCGGAGCAGAGGCTGTGGGGCTGGGAGGCCACGGGGGCACCCAGCAGCTCTGTGGCCCCGCAGCTCCCGCCCCGCCAGTGCCTTCACGCCGTGCTGCAGTGCGGAGCTGAGCCTCCGCTCCCCCTCGCCTCCCTCAATTCCCCTCGAAAAAAACAAACCCAAAACCCGTGGTTAATGCAATATTACATCAGATTGCACTCTGAGGAGCGGAAAGCCAATTTTGGGAGAATGTGAGCCAACCTACATTTAACTGGAATGCTGATATTTACTGTTGCAGTGATTCGGGCCCATAGCATGGGTGAAGTCACCGGCTGGGGATTCAAAGTCCAATTAGGCAGTGCTAATAGAGGAGGCGGCGATGCTTCATTGAGAGAAATTACCAAAATTGTACTTTTAGGACAGTCAATTAGCTGTGTTTTGACAAAGCAACAAAAAGATGAAACTGAAGCCCTTGAAAAAAGAATGAGAGAATTCAGAGGGAACATGTCTGTTTTGGGAATCCTAATATTTTTTGTTGAAATCATTAAGTGAAATTAAATACTATTTTAAACCAAAGGGATAGAATATCTAATTAAGATAGAAAAAAGGTTTGGGGAAGGGTATTGTTGAGGGGATTAGAGAAATGGTTTGCAGAGCGTGTTGACTGAGGCGGGGCCCAGAATACATTAGGTATATTAGTAACGGGGATGGGAGAACTCCCCCGACAGGCTGCTCTGCAGGAGCGAGGAGTTCTTTAGGGTGACTCCCGGGCTCTGATGGTTGTGTTCCTCCCGAGACCTAAATCCCTGCTTTCTGGCTCTGTTTCAGTCCCAGACCAGCGTGCTCCTCCAGAACAGAGGCCAGTGTGATGGGCTGCGCTCCCTCCCAGCTGCTTCGGGGAGGGTTTGTGAGGCCCCTGCCACCAGCAGCTGGGTGGCACAAAGCCCCTGGGAGGCACAGCCTGGCTGGGAAGGGCAGGAGGCTTCTCTGGCAACTTTTAAGTAACTTTGTATGATTTTCCAACATTTTGCATCCAGCGCTCTGCATGCTCCCACTCTTAACCTCACAGCTCCAGCGAAGCCCTGCAGCCTGGGGGCCTCTCCTGCAGAGCTCAGGTTTTGACCTATATCATTGCACTGCTTAATTCATTTGACATACAGAGACAGTTAGTGAAATATGCATGCTATATTATATTAAAGAGAAATGTAACCTTCAATTGGTATCTGATGTGCACTTTGCAATAACTGCTATTAGTTGTCTATAAAACTCCTAGACATCATTTGATTTTATTACCATTGTATTATTTTACTTGGGAACATATAGAAGGAGTGGTGATTGCAGGTCTTCAAGTGCTTACTGGGAAATATTTAACGCAGAATGTTTTATTTATTAGCATAAAGAGACACAATGGATTGTTGGTGATTAAAGTGATGATACTGCTGCCATACTTGTCAAAAATATAGACCTAATTCAATAGAAAGGCGACAGTCAGTCTCCACGTTGATCTATGCTGAAGCAAACTGCCTCTGAAAGCAGTACAGAGCCTGAATTGGCCTCTTAATTTTATGCTCTAGGGCATAGTATAAAAAAGGGAATTCTTTCTAAGTGCCTGTAATTGCATGTTACCAGAACCTAAAATATAAGCCAAAATTTTGAAATTATAAGTGTTAAGCTTTCCATTTCAATTCCTTCCCCTCCTCCAAAAAATCATCAAAACAAAAGAGACCTTTAAAATGCCTCGCTTTCCCACATCATTAATAAAATATACAGCACACTTAGCCTTTAATTGCAAATGTACATTTCGAAAGAAAATACTTTTTTTTTCTTTTAAATAAATCGGTGTCCCTCTCTCTCAGCTTCCCAGCGCGGGACCCGGCACTGTGCTTCCAGCAACCAACATCTGCCTGCTGGAGGTCTGCTGCGAGGATGAAACGCTGCTCACAGGGCTGTGAGCTGGGGCAGTGGTGTGAGCCAGATGGGCCCAACGTGTGCGGGATGGAGCCCGGCACTGCTGCAGCTGGCTGTGGGACAGCATGGGATGTGCTGCTGCTGCATCCCGCTGCTTGCTGCAAAGTGCCCTGCAAAGTGGCTCCTGTCTCTTGCTGGGAGCTGTGTCTGGTCCTGGAGCTTGGGGCAGCGCGGCGATGCCACAGGGGTTTGAAATCAAACCCCAAATGTTCAAGTGGAGCAACTTCTTCAGTGGGAAGGGCTTATGTCCATTCCCTGCCCCACACTGAAATGGGCTGAGGTTTGTGCACACCATCGCATCTGCTTTGAAAAGTCAGGTATTCCCCCCACGCTCACATGGATTAGTGTTTACAGCTTCGCTCCTCTGAGAGAACAACAGGAAAAAAAAAATACAAGATTAACCATTTTGTACACTTGATGGCTTCATTGGACAGGCAATAAATCAATACAATTGAATTGGAGAAGATAGCGTTCAAATGCTGTTATCTGGCTGTCCATTATTGAGCTGGGATCCTCCGAGTGACTGGCGGAGGTGCCCGCACCTCCACGATTTCCTCCCTGGGAACCTGCTCCTCTAGGCAGAGCTCATCCTTTTGGGGCTGGATTTCTGGAGGTGTTGTGTCACCTTTCCTCTCTGTCACTTGATTGGGTCATCGAGCACAGGCAGGATCCTACCCAGGGCTGCTGCAGGACGCTGTGCTCGCAGTGACCGAGGCGATGCGATGTGTCCTGGGGGAGCGTTTGCGGCTTTCCAGGGCTAACCTGCTCCTGTGCATATCTGCTTTGGCAAGATTGCCAAGGTCCAGCCATTGCAGCCCAGCAGCTGTGGGATTTGGGTATTCAGGGCTGCTTGGAGACTACGGGGATTTCCCCCGGTGGAACTCCCTGCGTGATTTGGGTGCCTGTATCTTTCCAGGACAGACGATGGCACTGTGCAGTGTGAGGTTTGCAGGGAGGTACAGGAAGGCTCTGTGACTGCTCAGGATACACTAAGGTCAGATTTAATGTTGATTAGACTCTGGCAAAATCAATCTTAAATTAAACCTTCCCAAACGAAAGGTAGATCAAGCCAAAACTTAAACACTGCAAAGACCGCTGCTGGTTTTACGACTTCAAAAACATTTAGTTAGCCAAACTCTGTCTAACACAGCCTCCTACTTACAGGTTTTAATATTTCCGAGTCACCCTAACACGGTGGCATGAAGGTTCAAATTCGCTGTTTACAGCTTCCATCCCCACTCCTGCTAGCCGAGGTCTTTCCCCAGCTCCCATAAGTCGATAGATTTCCCTTTCGCCATATGTAATTTCACAGTGCCCTCTCGTGTTCGGACACCTCCAGTGCATCGCCGCGCTGCCACCCACCCGCCGCCACAGCCCGCACGACCCCAGCCTCGCTGCTCCACGCTTCCTACAAGAGGACATGACCCCAAACGCGAGTCCTGATCCTGATCCACTGCACGGACACGGATTTATCGAGTGCCCCGAGAGCGCTGAGGCTTCCCTTCTGCTAACTAAGGGTCCTGCCCATCTGATGGCTAAGTCAGAGCCTAAAACTGCAACAAAAATGGGTTTGTGTTGTCATCGATGAGAAAAGTGCCTGGAGCGTGTGTCCTTACAGGGCCTGGGGAACAGCCTGTCTTGGTGATGAGCCTTGCTGCACAATGTGGGGGCAGGATGGATCTGTGCTTTCCGGAGTACTGTCAAGAAAAGCTCAGCCAAAATACTCCTTGCTCTACCTATCTCCCTTGATTTGGATGGATTTGGCATACCTGGAGGATGACATTCTGACCATAAGGACACTTACATCAGCTCAGAACGTGATCCCTTTTGTTATTGCATGGAAAGACTGTTGATTTATTTTTCTTTTTTCTTTTAAGATCTATTGGTTTGGGGAACATAACCCAACAATGATGCTATGTGTTGTAAAACAACAACAGTGGGGCTCAGTGAACTCCGTGAACCAGAGGCACCCTTTGGTGCTATAGGGAGGAGCAGCAGCGGTGCTGTGGCTCTGCAGACCTCAGATGCTGGCAGCAGGTGCCAATTAGGCATGTCAGGTCTAACGAGCCTGAGACTCCCTCAGCTGACCTTGTGTTCCCCTACAGCTAACCTGCACCTTGTTGATTTGCAGCTGATGAGAGCTTCCATTTAGCCTGGGGCTGATGCAGCCCTGTTGGTGGATGCCGCAATGACCATGACATGACAGAGGGATGCCAGCACGGACCCTGCCGGGCTCATGCACCGGGTCCTCTGCCCAGCTCCAGCACAGCCTCGTGTCCTGAGCAGTGCCCAGGCCATGGGAGATGACCCTGCCATGTGCCTGATAGATGGCAATGCACACGAGTGACAAATGGTCCTGCAAGTGGGCAGCACATGGGCAATGCTAATGGTGGGAGTGCCAAGGGCTAATTGATCTGTCAACAGCTCACTATTAAAGAGGGACTTAGGGCAGCCCTTCCTCTAAACCTGCTGGCAAAGGAGCTGGAGGGATTCTGGGCTCTTGCTGAGGTGACAGAAACGGCAGATGATAAGTAAAGTGACTGAAGAGCACTGCTTTGTAATTAAATGTTAAAAGGCACCGCAACGAAGGTAAATGGAATTGATGGGATCTGCAGGAGGCCGCTCAGATGTGTGCAGTACATCTGGTTGTGTCAGGACAGTTAATGTTTTTAGTTAGCAAAACAAAGCAAAGATGTTGGCAGGAGAGGCAAAGAGCTCAGCAGCAACTTGTCAGAGATTGGCAAACAGAGAGCAAAGCCTGAGAAGTGCAGCATGAGGCAGATGGGAGCTCTTGTTTTGAGGTTGCTGTCTGTGCTCAGACATGGAAAGAAATTGGAGAGGTATTGAGAAATCATCTCTTTGTTTTTCTGGGGGAAGCTGGAAATCCTTTCTTGTAAAGGGAGTTCGACGTTCTTTTGAGAACTAACAGCAAGTCAGGCTGACAGTGGTATTTCCCCAGAATATCTTCCCAAGCGCTCCAAGGACTTCTCAAGCCAGATTTGCTGTCTACTTTCCCTTAACTGATTTTTCCCATGAGTGTGTCCAATGTATGTGAAGTTCTGCTGTCCCCAGCATCCTGTGGCTGCCACTCCCACAGCTCATGTTGGGTGAAGATCTGACTCCTTTTTTAATCAGCTGCCTACGAGTTTAATTTTTTGCCCTTCTATCTCTTCTGTTAGGTGAGACAGCAGGCAGTAGCTTCTCAGTCTCCATGCTTCTTGTTTGTCACTGAACAGCCCTTTATGCTGCCTTTTTTCACAACAGGACTGCTGCTGCCTGTGGAACATGTGGCTGCATCCTGCACGCATATGGGGACCTAATGATGTTTTCTGTTTCTTGCAGTGGTGCAGGAACTGGGATGGTAAGGAAACATGGGCCTCTTCAGGCTTGTGCACAGAACCTGTGGATTTTTTCTGTATTTTTAATTTTGGGGAGTAGAAGGGAAAGAGTGGTGGGGAGAGGAGGAGGAGGGCTTGTTGCATGCTGGGGATGTGGGGCTGCCCCTTGCTCTAAGCTGAGGCAGCAGAGATGATGTTGGCCATTCTCTTGATTCTCCTGACATCTGTATTATCAGCTACCAGTGGGAGCTTGGGTGCACCACATGACCTCTGCCTGGTGTGCCTAAGGTCCTTGCTTTGCATGGCTTAAACAACACATGGGCAAGGGCAAGGCCAGGAGAGAACCAAGGGATGAATGAGGAGGGATTATTTCTTTCCCTGAAGAGATTTAGTTTGAATGTGGAAGCTGTGAGTTGTGCTCAGGAAGGCAGAGAATGCTCTCGCTGAGCCAAATGGGGCTGGGCACAAAACTCAGCAGTGTCTCTTGGTCTGGGAGTTCATTTGGACTATCTCATCCCAGCCTGGAGGTCTGTGGGTGAGTGCTCTAGGCTTTCCCTATGCAATACCTTCTGCGAAGTAACCCTTGAGCATCGGTGCTGGAGGCAGGAAGAGTCAGACAAACCCCATCAGGGAGACCTGGAGGAACACATGCGATGTGGGAGGGGAGGCAGACAGATGCCAGAGGCTGATCTGGGGTCACTAGGTGGTGCTATTGATCTTGAAATGACAACAGACAGCTCTGAGAGGATGGCATCTCTCTCCTGAAGCTTGCACCCAGAGCATTGCCCAAAATTGTGCTTGACTGACAGCACCTTAGGTGCTTCCCAGACACCAAACGGGCCTGCCCTTGGGGCTCTGACACTGCAGCTACAGAGATGGAGTGCATCTAACACAGGGACTGGACACGTGTGTGCTGTGAGCTCACCTCACAGCTTTAGCTCTGCCCTTCCCAGAGCAGTGCGTAGGGGAGGGTATTTCAAAGCTGGGACTGCAGAAGAAGTAGATGTGAAAAGTGACCACCAGAACAGGCTGCTTTGTGTGGGGTACCATCTATTCCCTGCCATCTCTGTGGCCTTGGTCACTGACTGATGCCACTGTCAGGAGAGTGCGTGTATATCCACACTGTTGTGAAGCATCACTTCAGGATCAGGTCCATTGGCTTAACAAGTGGAGGAGCATTGTGAGCTGGCAGCAGATACAAGAGTGGTGCACAGCAGCAAATGATATCCCAGTGGGAAGCATTGCAGGCATGTTAATGAGACAAGGCCCCTGGTGGCTGAGTGCAGTTCTGCCTTGCCAGCCTCACTTGTGTGTGGCGCACTGAGCTCCTTGCTGCTGTATTCCTTCCTGAGACGTCTCAGCCCCATCAAATCTGAACTTCCACCACTCCTGCTGGGAGGTGGTCTCACCTTTGGGACTAGTAGAGCACAAGAGCATGTGCAGATTTTTAGGGTCTTTTTTTCCAGGCAAAAATTCCAGAAGACGGTGCAGGTTGAGAAAGCAATCTCTGCATAATGCATGCCCCGGGGCCCTGGCTCCTGGGGAGGAGACAGCAACCAGGAGTGCTGAGAGGACCCTGGGTCAAAAATGTTGCTGCAGAGCAGCTAAATGTGCACAATCTACAAAGCTGGTAAAATTCAGCTTATCTGCTGATGACGCCCTGTTTAAGGACCAGAGACCTTCATTAGCCAAGACTGGCCTGAACATTGGCAACGCTGGTGAAAAAGTTTGGGGTACTATTGTCTTTGAATTGTACCTTGTATAGTTTTTCCCTGCTCTCTTTTAAGGTATGGTTCTAACTTATGCCCAGCATGAAGGCAGGTAAGCAAGGAGACAGCTCTTGCTGCTCATCCCTGCATCAGGCCATGTCACTCAATGGAAAACGCATCTTTCTTACACCCTGACTTTCCTCCCTCCTTCCTAGAGTATGCCCATGCTATCCCACATGCTCCAGCGTCTAGTTCCTGTGATGCTCAGAGCCCTGACTGTTATGGTATCATCTGTAAGTTGTTGGTATGGTCCAAGCCACCACAAGAATCCAGCTTTACTGGATCTAGCTGAGATCAAGGCCCATACAATCCATTTGTGCATGCAGCTGAGGTTCACATATGGCTCTGCTCATGACCCAAAACTAACTGTACAGTTTTAGCGCCTTTTTATTTAAAGGGACATTAATCCAGGTGCTGGATGTGTTATTTCTAAATTAGAGCTTCTTATCCCATACTCAGGGCTTCTTCATTCACACCAAATGTTTAGACCCTGTGTCTTTTGGCACGGCTTTTAGGGTATTTAATAAATGAGAAACCTAGCTTGTGTTTTACCACTGTGATGCTAACACCACGTGTAATCTTCGTAAGTTCGTGACACCTGAGTGCCTTCCTTGTGGAGATCCTGGCTTGTCTGTCATGCCTCCTTTTCAGGGGTGAATCTCTGAAATAGGGCCCGAACACACAACAGATCCCTTGGAAGCTATATGGAAGACTCGAGAAGAGATGGAGCAGCAAACACTGTCATTAGCACGCAAGCCTGGCTGTCAGCTGCCCTTGGCTTCCCTCCCAGTGTGCAGCTTTCTCCAGGGCTGAAGCATCTTCTGATGCAGGCCTTCGGGCTGCTCTGCATAAACAATGTGTTACAGGGAAAGCTGGGGTGGAGCAGATAGTACATTCAAGAAGGAAGATGAAAAAAACTTTCAGTGCCACCCAGGGCAGGATCAGAGGATCCAAAGACTGCAGGGAAGAAGGAAGAAAGCCGGGTAAGGCTGAGAGGCCCCGAGAGGGCCAACAGCTAAGGGACAACTCTGTCCTTGCTGCTGCTGCAATGCTGGAGCGTCCTGGCAGCAGGTACTGCTGGTGGTCTACCAGCGACAGCAGCTGGCATCACCTGTGCCACCCAGCCTGATTATTGCAGGTGCTCTGGGTTCAATGGAAACACTTGGGATTTTCAGGTTTGTGGGTGTTGTTCTTGATGTCAAGGAAGGGTAAGGGCAAAGTGCCTTGTAAGAATTTCCCCTGGAGTTCTCTGGGGCAGGAGTTATTGACTAGTGAAAGGAGGAGGAGCACTGTGGAGGGGCACCTGACAGTAAAGCAGTGAAGGTTGTATCACCACATCAGTGTGCAAATTAAGAGTGCACAGGGAATCTTTGTGTCTGTAACTTCTGATTGCTTGACTGCAACTGTGCTATGGCTTTCACAGTGTTTAAAATGCAATTTCCTATGTTTTGTAAAAGCTTACTAGAAAAGAGAATTCCATTAAGGGAAACCATATTGACTCCGATTTCTTCCTCAGTTCTCCCTGTGCAGCTATTTCTAAATCACTTGTAAGCTTTTTCAGCCATGCTGAGTATTAGATAGCATAGAGTTGAGCAGAGTAAAATGATCGATATTGTAATGGACTTCTCATCCTACTGCATGGCAGAAATAATATATGTCATGATGTATGACAGCCCTTCTAAAGCCCTGTGGAGCCAAATGTAAGCATATATCTCCTGCTTGCTACCCGTTTCGCTTCTCTGTGCCCATCCTTTGTTTCCTCCCACATTTATTTCCTCAGTAATGGAAGACTGTAATTGAATTAAAAGCGACTCTGTACGAAGAGGAACGTGCTGTGGCTGCACCGCTTCCCTTTGGCAGGACAGGGTGGGTTTGTGCAAGCACAGGCAGTGCTGAGAGCTGCCGAGTGCTCCATGGAACGCGCTGTGGGCTGGGCTTGACAAGCAGCTGTGTGCTGGCTTTACTACAGGTGAGTGTGCATGCAAACAGCTGCAGCCTCTTTCACTATGGCCATGGAGAATTCACCCTCCCACTCCACACTGTCATGCGGGTCATGCCAAAACTTCACTGTACATTTTGATACTTGTTCCTTCTTCAGGCCAAATCAAACAAATGCCTTACCTGTTTCTGTACAGGTCCTCTTGGCTGAAAATGCCTCATCAATTAATGATGCCTTTGCTCTACCAGTGACACCAGCCACCATACCCCATGGGCCTTCCATTCTCTGCTGCTTCGCAAACCCCCATGTGTATCTTCTCTATCCTGTGGTGCCAAACTGCCACTCTTCCCACATTAAAGGCCATCCTTAGGAGGAGCTGCTGCTTAAAGATGAAAGGAAATGGTCCAAGCCAGAGGTAAGAAAATGATATGACACTGTTCCTTCTTGGGTGTCCTAGGGAGATTTGGAGTGCAGTACAAAGGTTGTTAATGATGCTTGTGTAATCCCTCAGCTCTTACACCAAGTGACGGCAGACAAATTTCAGCCACACTTAGCAGAGGTCTCAAAGCACTACTGTAAGCACATAAGGTGGCTGGGGAGGACAGGTGACTTTTTTCCCTGCCTCCTCCAGTCCTTAACCACCCAAAAAATGTGAGCTCATCCCTAGACACCAGGGAATCCAAATTGCACAAAGTTATTTCCAGTGCTCTAGTGATGGAGGAAGTTTGAGGGGGAGCTGCTGCTGTACCACCATGCACCTGCCCTTGGGAAGCCAGCCTTCCTCACCTCAGTGGGTCGCAGGCTGCAGGTTTGCTCTCTGATACCGGAATATTTCCTAAGATTCATGTTTTTCTGTGCAGTTTTGAGGGCTGTAAGTTCTCTCTGCTTTAAGTGCACTTCCTGGCTTTAATCTCAGGTTGCTGATAAGGGGAGCTCTGCTCCAAAAATTGTTACTCAGAGGAAAAGGCCAAGAGTGGCAGCACTACATCTTTGGTGTGGCAGTTCAGTCTGCACAAATCATGGTGAGGACTACTGTGGGCTGGCACCAGGGCAGGAGCTCAGGAATGACACAGAGAATCTTGTATTGTCCTTGACATCTTCCACCATTTCCCTGAGGGCTTCTGGTCTTTCTGGCTTTGTTACCAATGGAAAGAAGCTGCATGTACCTCGCAGTTCGTTTGGCATCTATCTCCCAATGGACAATTAATGAAATGAGAAGGTTAGACACTGCTCTTACCCTACATTCACATGGAGCAAAATGTACCCATCTTTATTTTTCATCCCTTGAAGTTAAAAATGTCTTTTATCAAGCTTTTTGATTTGGCATTGTAATGGAAAACAGATGCAGGTTTTGTTATACAAAGATTTAAGTCAGTTCTTATTTGTACCAGGTCTGTGGTGTTTTAGGCAATTCTGCATTTCCAGGATCATGTAATGAGCTATTACATACCCAGAACCACCTCTGTTCTCTTCTGACCTCCAGTTCCCCTATGGGCATTCATGATTTGTCACATCCAGAGGCAAAAACTACTCTGAGTAAGAAATGTGACTGTGTGGTATGAACGAGCATTGGGAAACAAAGACACAGCAGTAGGGAAACTGCTTCTAACAAAGAGTGTGTGAAAGGAAATACAGAACATAGGCTGAAGTGAAACACAGTGCCCATTGTAACAGTAGAAGTGTCTGTGTTCCTTCTGCCTCTTCCCTGCTCCTGGCATGGGCTCCCTGTTAGCCCAGTATCTGTCTGTACCCCCATGCAGTTACTTCTTCTGTTATGAATGTATTTTCCAGGGAGATGATTCGGGTCCCGCACCCGCAGTGTTCCTGTAAGTGCCCATAGCACTGTTCCTCAGCACCGGCTGTGTGCAGAGCTTCCACAGAGCTGAGACCAGCTTCACAACAAAGCACAGAATGGCTCATTTTCAACTTGGCACCATCAGGGCACAAACCCTGCTCACATGGCAAGCTGCACTGCCATCTATTCTTCTACCCTGTTTCACACGCTTTATTACTATTGCATCTCCACCAGCCTGTAGCAATCCGCTCAGCAATCTGCTGCAATGCCAACGGGACCGTGGAAGGACAAACCCTGGTGAGCCCATAGCTCGGGGCACCCACCTGGGAAAGGAATCGAACACTGCATCAAAATGGAGACTTTGTGCTGAAAAGCAAGCTGGATGGGATGTGCTGTGGAACTGCCTTTGCTGTTTTTGCAGTGAGCTTTGTGGGGAAGCGAGAGGCAAGGTGACCGCCAGGCGTTGGCACAGCGGCCGCTTGTCTCCCTGGCGGTAGCAGAACTGTTTGCTGCTCTGTGAACGTGGGTGCAGACACTGCGAATTGCACATCGCAAATTACAGGAGAGTTCTAGGAGACAGCTGTTCTGATATTTCCGGGAGGGCTGCAGCCCGCCACGGGGCGGCAGGAACGGCCCTCTCAGGTGGGCCCCGCCCGGACCCTGCGGAGCGCCCCCGCGGCGCCGCACGTGGAGGCGCCTCCCGGGCCGCGGCTGCCGGAGCGGCTGAGGCCCCGCTCACTGGGAGCGCTCCGGGGCCCGCGGCCGCGTCCTCGAGGGACGCAGGCAGCCCTCCCGGCCCGTAGCACCCCCGCGAGGCGCCCAGGGACAGCCATTTCGCGGCCCGGCCCGACAGGGCCATGTGCGGCGCGGCGGCCGCCTCCATTTTGTGACCGCCTCAGCCACGCGCGGCTGGTGAGGGCCGCGCACGCGACCCTCCGAGCGGGCGCGCGCGGGGGAGGGGGCGGTGCGGAGCGTGCGCAGTGGTGTGGCGGGAGGCGTGGTAGGCGCGCGGATCTCGCGAGATCTCGCGGGCTATATCTGGGAGGGGGCGGGCACGCGGCTTCCTTTAGTGCGCGTCTGCCTGCAGCGCCGCATCCCGTTCCGCGCCTCCCGCTGAGCAGGCCGAGAAGATGGAGGACAGCGCCATGGACATGGAGAGCATGGGCCCGCTGCGCCCGCAAACCTTCCTCTTCGGTAACGGGCCCTCTGCCCTCCGGCTTCTCCCGCCTGCGCTGGGTTCGCTCGGGCCGTGGGGCCTAAGGGAAGCGGCCTGGGGAGAGGTCGCGGCCTGAGAGGGGGCTCCCGCCTCTCGGCGGGGGGGGGGGTGCGAGGGGCGCGTGGCGGTGGCCGTTATCCCCGCACGTGGCGGCGGCGGGGCGCGGCCCTTTTGTTCCGGGCACCGAGCACGTGGAGCGCGGGGCCCAGCAGCCGCACGGCGCCGCGGGGAGCGCGTGTGGGCGACACTGAGCCGGGGCCTCCCCGCACGTGGTGGGGCGCTGCGGCCGCCCTGAACGCGGCGCCTGGGGCAGCGAGTTCGGGGGAATGGCGCTGGGAACGGCCGAGCGCAGCGCCGGGCTCACCTTACCGCTCTCTTTCAGGCTGCGAGCTTAAGGCAGAGAAGGAGTACCAGTTCAAGGTCGATGATGAAGAAAACGAGCATCAGCTGTCCCTGAGAACGGCAAGTACCGTTTGTTTCTCGAGTGGGACGCGTTAAGGCGATGCTCTCTTGCAGTGCTGTGTGATTTTTTGAGGAGTTCTAACGCGTAAATTTATTTTCTTAAACTTCTTCAGTAGCATGGTTTACTGGGAATCCGTTGAGTAACAAGCTCTGGTTTTTGAGAGCTGAACATACGATTTAGCTTAAATTTAATATACTTAATGAAAAATCTACTGATGTTTTATGGTTTTATATCAAGTAATGCAAGGCTGAAAATGGTTAAAAACGAATTTGCAGTAGATTAATAAATGTTTGCTGAAAGGAATTAAGAGCTGGAGCATACACACTGAGATGTAGTGCAACATGCAGTTGTTGCAGGAGCACGAGGGGAGTAAGGTCTCAGAGAGGGCGCGTTTCAGTAGGCCACAGTAACTTAACTGAATCTTGGAAGGATTTTCCATACATTTCCCAGATACAATTGCTGTGTTTTTTCCCCAAGCAGCTGATAGCAGGTGTACTTGGATCTCTCTGGGGCCTGAGGCAGCTAGCGAGATGCAGCACTTCAAGGCCTTTGCTCAAGGCTGAGTTGAGTTTTGTTTTTTTAGCACAAACTTAAGATGCCACAGCATCACAAGCGAGGGAGTTGTAGTGTTTCTGCACTGCAGCATTTAAAATGCAAAAATAAGCCTCAGAGACAAAAGGAAGTTAGAATTGAGGATTCTTTCTTTCAGAAGACCCGGATATTAATATTAATGCTGTCCAAGGCACAGTGTACTCAAAGTGATAATTACGATGCTTTCACTTAAGCATAAGTTTTATTAATCATGTTTTCAATCCTTGCCATTTTATGGAAATTGCAGTCTGGACTTAATAATGACTAATTTCTACTAAATTGGCGACCTTTTAGAGATTGAGAGAGGTTCTTTGAACCACCTATGAGTGGTTCTCACACCTGTATGTTAACACAGTGAGATGAAAAGCGTCACTGATGCTTGAACTGTATGTCTTTATCCAAAGGTTCTGATTTTGAAAATTACCTGTAGCATCTCCTGGTGGACTGTGCACTCTTCATTGGGCAGGAAGCAGGCTGGATATCCTTACCTGTACATAGTTTTTAGGCTTGCGTGGAAGAAAGTCTGACTCAAAAACATGTCTTTTAAAGACAGAAGATCACCCGCAGGAGTAATGGGTGTTGAAATAACAAGTTAGAAATGGCTTAAGCTTGGAATCTCTCAGAAGAATCTACAATCAAAAGATGACTTGACAAGCAGAGTAAGGAGTTGCTGGGGAATAAAGCATGAAGCTTTCGAGCACTGTGACAGTGGTCTTAGCTCATGACAAAAGTTTAAGTGAATAAAGATGGACACATTTAAGATTAAAAAAAGTGGGAAGGGACTTTAGTAGTAGATAAAGGGAAAAAGTGGGGAGAAAGATGAAAGGGGAGAGAGGGCTGAGGTAGAAGTGTCGTGAGGGTTTCCTTAGATCTTTGGTCTTACTAATCATCAAGTGGAATGGCACCGCTTTATTACCTGTTAATTGCTGGTGTGTCTGCCTTCCCTGTAGAAGGCAAAGCACATGAATGGTTGCTTGCCAGCCACTCAGTAAGTAAATGAATAGGTGTCATAGTGTTGCTTGAACTGGTGCAAATGGCAGGGATAGCTAGGGGCCATGTTTTTAAACTAAATTCTTGTCTCAGTGGGTAGCCCCACCAGCTGAGTGATTTGTTGTGGTGGTGTGGGTCCATTGAGATCAGAGCACCAATTTCATTCCTTCAAATTCACATTAAAAGAACTTGCCAAGAGTAGTGAATCCTATATCCTGTTTCTTACTCTTCAGTCGTATATGCCTTGTCTAGCTCATGGTAGCTTGTTCAGAGCACATCTCCTGGAATCTTAGAAACACTAGGTTGGAAAGGACCTACAAGATCATCTAGTCCAACCATCCTCCTATCACCATCCCTACCCACTAAGCTTCTAAATCATATCCCTTAGCACTTCGTCTAGACGCTTCTTGAACAGCACCAGGGAAGGTGACTCCACCACCTCCCTAGGCAGGCCATTCCAGTGCCTGACCACTCTTTCAGAGAAAAAGTTTTTCCTCATATCCAATCTAAATCTTCCCTGGCGCAACTTGTGGCCATTCCCTCTCGTCCTGTCATTAGTTATCTGGGAGCAGAGGCCGACCCCCTCCTCACCACAGCCTCCCTTCAGGAAGTTGTAGAGTGCGATGAGGTCTCCCCTGAGCCTCCTCTGCTCCAGACTGAACAATCCCAGCTCCCTCAGCCGCTCCTCACCAGACTTGTGCTCCAGACCCCTCACCAGTTTTGTTGCCCTTCTCTGAACACGTTCCAGGGCCTCAATGTCTTTCTTGTAGTGAGGGGCCCAAAACTGAACACAGTACTCGAGGTGCGGCCGCACCAGAGCTGAGTACAGGGGGATGATCACCTCCCTGCTCCTGCTGGTTACACTATTTCTAATACAGGCCAGGATGCCATTGGCCTTCCTGGCCACCTGGGCACACTGTCGGCTCATGTTCAGCCGAGCATCAACCAACACCCCCAGGTCCTTTTCCTCTACACAGTCTTCAAGCCAATCTGCCCCAAGCCTATAGCGTTGCATGGGGTTATTGTGGCCAAAGTGCAGGACCCGACACTTGGCCTTATTGAACCTCATCCCATTGACCTCAGCCCAGCTATCCAGCCTGTCCAGATCCCTCTGAAGGGCCTCCCTACCCTCAGGCAGATCGACACATCCTCCCAACTTGGTGTCATCTGCAAACTTACTGAGGGTACACTCAGTCCCCTCGTGTAGGTCATCAATAAAGATATTAAACAAGATGGGCCCCAATACTGACCCCTGGGGGACACCACTTGTAACAGGACGCCAGCTGGACTTAACTCCATTAACCACTGCCCGCTGGGCATGGCCTTCTGGCCAGTTTTCTACCCAGAGAATAGTGTACCTGTCCAGGCCACGGGCTGCCAGTTTCCCCAGGAGAATACTGTGGGAGACCGTGTCAAAGGCTTTGCTGAAGTCTAGGTAGACTACATCAACAGCCTTTCCCTCATCTACCACTCTGGTCACCCAGCCATAGAAGGAGATGAGGTTGGACAACCATGACCTGCCTTTCATGAACCCGTGCTGGCTGGGCCTGATCCTTTGGTTGCCATGCACGTGCCCTGTGATATTCCTCAAGATGATCTGCTCCATAACTTTCCCTAGTACCGAGGTCAGGCTGACAGGCCTGTAGTTCCCCGGATCTTCCTTACGGCCTTTCTTGTAGATGGGAGTCACGTTGTAGATGGGAGAATGGGAGCTTGAGCATGCCTCTGCCTGAAGTGTTTACACGCACATCTTCCATGGGGGCTGGGAAACTTTCTTTTCATAGACATTGGAAAGGGACACAGTGAGCCTTGTTTACTTGCCTCAGAAATAATTGTAGTACTTCAGGGGATCTCTTGGTTTTCAGAGCTCTTGCATGTAACCCTGAGTCAGATGCCAGAGGTTCAAAAAACTGGAATTTCAGGCTTGTCTTGTGTAACTGTCACTTGTTTGCTTCCCTTTAGCTATGTTTTTCGAGTTTTCAGAACGGGCCGCTCTTGTGTCTGGTGTAAGGAATCAAGATCCTTGAGCATTGTCATGTGCTAGGACAGCAGCTCTCAGTCCTGGGTGAATTAATGCTCATGCCTCAATAACAGTGTTGGAGCTCAGCAGCAGTCAGGCTTCTCCTTGAACTTAAACAAAAAGCACAGTGTAGGTGTTGTGATGAGAGCATGACAGACAAAAAAGAAAAAATAGCAGGAAAAGGGGAAGGAATGAGGCTGTGATTCTCTGGTAATGAAAGCAGCTGTTTCTCTTCCTCTAGCCATGTGTTTATGCTTTTTTTTCATGGGCCAGCTCCAGTGCTGACTGAACTTGTCACTGACCCCTGCCCCTTGAAAGCAGTAATTCTGAAAACTGGACTGCATGTTCATCAGAGCAGCTGCCTAGAACTGTGCACTGTAAATGCCAGTGTTCTGGGGAAAGAGTTTATTGTCTTGGGGAGGTGTTTAACTCAACCATTAGCAGTCAAAAGTACAAACATCAGTCTTGAGAACAGCAAATGCAATTTAAGAGAGTTGAGATACTTAAGAAGGTTCTCAGAATGTGTACTGTTCTGTACTCCACAGGTTACGTTGGGGGCTGGAGCCAAAGACGAGTTACACGTTGTTGAAGCAGAAGCACTGGACTACGAAGGCAACCCCATTAAAGTAGTACTGGCTTCTCTGAAAATGTCTGTGCAGCCTACCGTAAGTAAATGAGCTTGAAAAAATCTATTCCTCAGTGGGTCTCAGGCGAGAACGATAAGTTGGAAAAAGTTTTGGTTGGCTGAATTGCAGTGAGCTGCACAGTGACACTGTGATGGGTGGTGCTCAGTGTGTTCGCACAGGTGTCAGCTTTGGCACGTGTAATCAATGCAAGCTAAATACATACATTCCTTAGATGTAAGAGACTTACTCTAGCCACATGCAATTGACACTTGGAATCAAGTTGCATGCTTTTTAAATAAGCTGTATTGTGTGTCATTTCCCTGTATACACATGTGGGTATTTGCAAGTGGATGCATCTATAGTCTGTTGCTTTCATTAAAGCTGGGATGAGAAAATCTAATTTTTGTTTGGATCACAAGCTCTTAGAGATTCTAAAGATGATTGGTACCTTTCCTGGAATTAAGAGCACCCTGCTATTCATTTCTGCCATCTGGAATGTAATTTGAACGCTTGTTGATCTTGTGTAACTGGAACTACACAATGCTGGAGGCAGGTGTGGTGAGTGGAAGTCATCATTTCTGCAACGGTGTACAGAAACAAATGTGGATTGGTCTGGATTTGAAAAGTGTGTTTTAATTATGATACACCATGACTGTGTAGTAAAGACAATGCTGTTTCTGTACTTTGACCCTGAAGTAACACCAGACGCTTCCGGAATATTCTGTGAATTTGAAATTTGTAGTTGTTGTATTAGCTTTAGAATCTCCAGGTGTTGGTGCTGTTGCTTTAGTTTGAATGGACTGCCTGTTAAGCATGCTTTGCCTTAATATTCAAATAATGCTTCTTTCCCCTAGGTTTCACTAGGAGGATTTGAGATCACACCACCAGTTGTCTTGAGGTTGAAATGTGGTTCAGGGCCTGTTTATGTCAGTGGTCAGCATCTTGTAGGTATGTATTGCTCTGGTTACTAATCTTCAAAGCCAATATTCATGAATTTGCAAGACCAAGGGCTTTTCACGTGTCACTGAAGTCAACACGCCATGTTACAGATGGTAAAGCACTCTGGCATGCATTAGAAGGCATCAGTGTTGGAAAGTTCCTACTGCTGCCTCGAGTGCTGTGAGCTTGAATGATGTATCTCAAGCAATACTTTCTCTGATACTGGTCTTCTGAACCTTTAACTGACCCTCTTCAGAAATGAGGTAACTGAGGGCAAAGGATTTCAGAGAAACACTAGTGTTCTCTTCCTTGCTTTCTGTAGCTGCATGCTGCTGGAGATCCTTCTGGCCTTAGTGGTTAGTGCTGGTAGGAAGCTTGCTCATCTGATTGCCAGCATTCCTAGAAGACCTTGCCTGTTTAGTTTTGGGTTGATAATCTGCTATTTTTCTTTACTAGTAATCTTGCATTTACTGTTGTTAAATGAGATGAATATTTTAAAAATTACCATCATTTTATCAGCATTAGAGGAAGAACCAGAATCAGAGGATGAGGAGGAGGATACAAAAATTGTGAATGCTTCGACAAAGAGACCAGCAAGTGGAGGAGGAGCTAAAACACCACAGGTATACTTTCAGTCAGATTGTCTGCAGAATTTTGTTTTGCTTTGGTATTTATTCTGCCTAGGAGTGAGCAGTTAGGTGACATAGAATGATTTACTTAATAGTGTGACATCTTTGGGGGAGGATGGTTTTTGTACTTGGGTCTTGACAACTGTTAAATTAGAGGAGTGTTGTTAAATACAGATAGTTTCCAAAGTTTAGCTGAATGGGCTTAATATGAAGGCTGCTTTGTCCATTGCAGTAACTGAATATGTGCAGATTTTGGAATAAACACTTAGTATGGTGCAAGAGTTGGAGTTTCTATGGAAGCACTGTGGTATAGATAGAAAGATTCATATGCTCAAAGCATTCCGTAAATTTGTCTGTAGCATTTGATTTGGCAACTTTTGGTGTTGATTTTTAGATAAATTGGAAGTTTTCAGTTATGACGAATTATTTTGGGTAAAGGTTGGTGTCTATTAAGGCTTAAAATGGTATTGATGCTTAACATACTTCTTTTTCAAGAAAAAGCCCAAACTAGCGGAAGATGATGAGGATGATGATGAAGATGAGGATGATGATGATGAGTATGTATTTTTGTTTTGATCATGTTTGGAAGTACAGGGATAACTCTCAGAATACAAATTGGGATGTAACTAGATGTTAAGTGAGGAAGCTACTTCTTGGTCTTGGCTACCAGAAAAGTAGAATTAGCTCAAAGTTGCCTCCAAATGTAATCTGAATGAGTGTTATTCAAATATGACATATTGAGTTAGGAAACTTAGCTTCATGTAATTCAGTAACTTTAAATAGATCTGGGATTTCTTCAGTGGCATTGCTAACCCATAAGGGTCTCACCTTGAGTGTTAAAGCAGAAGGCAATGCATTTAACACAGCCTCAGTTAGTAGAGTACCTTGCCTCACACCTTGTCGTGTGTTAAAACAATTTATGCTAATAACCACTTTCTAATTGTAGTGATGAGGACGACTTGGATGATGATGAGGAAGAGGTTAAAACACCAATGAAGAAAGTAAGTGGCATGCATGTGTATATGTATTGAATGTACGTGCTGTGACCCTCTTCACCGATGGAGAGCAGCCTAGCAGCAGCTGGACAGTTTATCCAGGCAGGAGGGGCGAGTGCTCACACCACTTAACTTTCTAATAGGTGTTCAATGGCTGTCATGATTTCGACTGATCTTTGAGAATTCATGTGAAGGACCCCTGAAGTGAGAGATGAGGGGGGAAAGCACGTGTGAATAGGATAGTTTTGATTGAGTTTATATAAAGAAACTGTAATAGGACACGTGAATGGGCGTCTGTTACATTTACACTGGTACCATCCATGATAGTCAGGCTGCTGTGGTTTTATGTGTACACGTTGGGCATCAAACAAACCACTGTTTGTACACATGGACTGTACTTTGCTGTTTCAGTTAGTCCTGCGTGCTGTGATAAAGGTAGTTCTAGTGACTGAACTTGTAGTAAAAAACCGAAAATCTGTGAGTGTATGGGAGAGGATGCATGTCCTGCAAAAGTGCCTGACTGGAATTGTCAGCCCTTGAGTGCCATCTGGTGGTAAAAACAATCCGAGACAATTTGACAGCTGTAGGGATTAAAAAAAAAGTAGTAATTTTTTGAAACTTGATGTTGGCTTGAATCTGTATTTAACAACTTTCTTAGAAACAATGTTTTCATTTTTTCCTGTCATCTAATCACATGCAGTGTGACTGAGCGAAACGGTCCCTTGACTTACACAGGAATACAAGAATTCAGTTCTTAAATGTGCATGTGGCATGGCCCTTGCACATCCCAGACAAGATTGCTGTATGAAATATCAGAAAAACTAACGATTGTGTTACAAATAACAAGTAGCACTGGGTGAGTTATTAGACGTGCAGTGCCACCTGGAATTTATGAAAACAAATTCCAAACCCTGTGCCATCTCTGCCCTGAAAAATCTGTGTGGCCTTATAAAATCTAAGGGGACATATATATGAGGAAAATACAGTCTGACATAGTTGTGTGGCATCATAACAAAACTTGTTGTTCTGAATTGTGTTGGACCAACAAAGCAGAGCATTATTTGATACGTAATTTATTGTTAGGTGTAATTTCTGCTTAAGTAACGGGCACTGATCATGCCACATGGAAACAAGAATATGTTTTTGCTTGAGGCTAAATAGTATGTATTTGTCATTGGTCTTTAGTATTATGTTAGTGACCGTGACAGCATTGTTTTTTCGTGGCTAATGATTTTGGGTGCTTGCTTTCCAGCCTGTCCGTGAGCCCTCAGGGAAGAATACGCAGAAAGCAAAGCAGAATGGAAAAGACTCCAAGCCGTCCACACCAGCAACTAAAACAAAAGTGAGTGGAGACAAATGAGTCAAATGTTTGTTCTGCTGTGGAAGCTGGTTTCCTTCCCTAACAGAAACTTTATGTACCAATCATTAAGTCAGGTTTTTCAATGAATATGAAGCATGTTGTTGCTTCCTTGCTTTGTGTACTCTGACTACCAGTATTGAAAATAAGCTGTCCATTGTGATGTTGGCAGTCCAGTTGTCAAATTGCTGGTCCATATTTTTTTGTGTACCTGTAAAAGAGTGTTGATCCAGCACTGTCACTGCAGTATGATGGGATACTTCTGCTAAGCTGTGTCACTTCTGTTTCTAGCTGTTTGCTACCTACCTTGTCCCTGCAGTGCTATTCTGTGGCTTGATGATACCACCAGTTAAGCAACTGATCCATGTGAGAAGGAAGTTTCCTTGTTCAGTTGTGCTCAGTGAATGTTTGGGCTCTTTTGAGTTCTGTTTGTGTTGGGAGAAAAAGCTGCGTGTACATGTACCCAAAAACAATTGAAAATCTCTGTGATCGATTCTTATATTAAATATAAATTCTACAGTAGGCTTCGCAAGATGTTTTTGTTTTTTAAGATAACTTGCTTTTGTATGCTTTATATGCAATCCCTAACAAAATGATGAATTTTCAGACTCCAGATTCCAAGAAGGACAAGTCTCTAACTCCAAAAACACCAAAAGTCCCTCTGTCGTTAGAGGAGATTAAAGCAAAAATGCAGGCCTCCATAGACAAGGTGAGTTTTTTTAAAACTTCAGATTTGGTCGACCTTATTTTTAACACTTGTGTAGCAAGAGAATGTTTTTAAGGAATTGTGTCACTGCTTGCTGTGCTCTTACAAGCATATATAGATGCTGAAGCTCAGAAACAAGTCATTTGGAGCAAGCAAGGATCAGTTCATGGGAAAGGGGGAGAAAAATTGCATTTAACCAATAGTGGCTGCTAATTTGGTATTTCTTGGTGAGCTGTCTCAGTTTGAGATGAGGAGGAAAAGCTAAGCACAGCAACAGATCTTGGGTGATGTTTATTCTAGAGGTGTCTAAATAGTGTACACATTTTGTTTTAGGCAACTAAAGAGGAGTTCTTTACGTGCTTGGAATTGCTTGGTCTTAAAGCAGTATCAAATTCTGGTATCCAGAGACTTGTAAGACTTTGTAACTTCCAGAAGGGGGAGACAGATGCTTGTGATTAGAAGAACTGCATTTTAATACAGGTCTTCTGTCTGTAGGCTGGTTGGGAAAAAGTAAAATGATTTTAGATTACCTGCTGTAGGGAACCTGCTCTGGCAGGGGGGTTGGACTCGATGATCTCTCGAGGTTCCTTCCTACCCCTACAATTCTGTGATTCTGTGATTAGTATGTAGTGGGTGCAGAGTGACCAGAGACAGATTGGTGGTACTTGGATCAGGATAGAAATGCATATCCCTACACTGAACCTGATGGTGACAGATGGTATCATTCTGCTAGGTCACGCTAACCTCTTGGGTCAGGTGGGTGCTAGGGTGGTTTCCCTGCATGACTCATCAGAGAAGCAGTTACTGGTGTTTGTGCAGTGTGAGAAGTGGCTTAGCTGCTCACAGTTGACAGATGCTTCTTGGGAGGGAAGGACACAGAGCAGGTAACTGGCAAGTAGCTTTATAGTGCATTTCTCATAGCTGAAAAGTGGTGGTTTTTTTTTTTTTTTACTGGGAAGTGCTGTGTAAACACAAGTAAAATCAATAGCAGGCAGCTTTTATTGTCTTCCGAGATGGTGTTGGAGTTGATGTTAGGCAAAAGGCTTGTGCAGCTGTTAGCTGCAACAGCCAGCAAGGTAACAGCTTTAAAAACATCCTTCATTGTTTTATTAATATAATACAGGAGTTCCACTCTAGTATGAAGTAGAAATAGAAAAATATTAAGGAAATAGGAAAGTTGCATATTTCAAGGGTAAGGCATTGTTCAAATCCAAACCTTTGGATTGTAGTGTTTCAGTTTTAGATGTTGTTAATGTAACTTTGTTTCCCTTGAACATAAAATGGCTGACTTGTGCAACCTGCTGAGTAGCAGCTTCATGTAGTATCCTAGTTGTCTAGATAAACAAAGCCTTGTACTTGAAAAATTACTCGTGGCATATGAGAACTGTACTGTATTTTCCCTGGAGATAAGAGGTGTCGAGGTGAACCCAGATCACAAGTTACTCAATTTGTTTTGGAAGTTTGTGTGTGCTGGACACTCTCAGGTTTAAAAAAAGTCTTTGAAACAGTTCTTTAAATTGTTAGGACTGATGTATCAGAATGAGACGTAATGGGTTGGGGTGGGGGGAAGTGTGGATGGGTGAGCTTTAAATTTACCATTTAGAGAGCTGAAGAATAATGATGTCTCAAGTTGCACAAAGCAGGAGGAATCCCTAAATGTGGAATTAGTTCTTGTTGATCTAAACAGCATATTAATGTTGACTACAGGCAAGGTTGTCTTCAAAGGTAAATATTTGCTGTTGTGCTTTGGAGCGTGAGCAAAGACACTTGTGCAGGCATCAGTGTGTAGGCACACAGCTTTAAGAAATACCTGGGTACTGTAGAAGAGCAAACTTCTGAAAAATGGTTTGGTTTTGGGTGTTGCAAGGTGAGTTCAGTAAAATTCCATTTATACTGCGAAGGATTTCAGCTTCATCAGAACTGTTTAGTGTATGCAGGTCATTGCATCATTCCAATAAGGTCTGCTTTCTTCAAAACAGGGTTCTTCCCTTCCTAAACTGGAACCCAAATTTGCCAACTATGTTAAGAATTGTTTCAGGACGGAGGACCAGAAGGTAAGTGAATTTATTGAAACTTGATAAAATCCAAAATCTTTTATAACCTAACCTAGAGATTCTTTTCCACTTCTTAATCTTTACAAGCTTTGGACTGTTTCAAAGGGTTACAAACCACGAACAATACTTCAGATTAAATGGGAACAGTTTTAAGGGTTTAGTTGGCTAAGATGAGAAAGTTAATATTTTATTACATTTTTCCAGCTTTTATATGGTTGGTAAATTATCTCTTGCTTACTAAACCCGCAGAATTTTCCTTTTGGCACCATATTGGCTAAGGAAATGAGCTGTGGTTTTCCTTGCTGCTGAAGTTGGCCACCTAGGCCAGTCTGCTGTTCAGCCTTTTGTTGGGGAGGGTGTCTGGGAGGGGGAACTGTTTTGCAATTGAGATTATGGCTTTCTTGCTGCGTTTTCTCCCAAAGTCAACTGAACTCTTGTAAGAGGGCAAGCCAAAAGGTGGTATCAGGAAGCAAGCTTCTGAAATAGTTATTACTCAACTTGTACTAGGCTAAAATGTGTCTTAGATTTCCCTATCAAAATTCCTCTAAGTTAAAACTTTCTTCCAGTGACAGAATTCCTTAAGCTTTCCTGCTTCCTTCGGTGGTTCAGAGTAAACTTGTCTGATAGACAAATTGATAGGTTCTTGAAAGAATGCTTAAAAGCAGTTAGCCTCAGCTACTGGAGTTGGTCTGACATTAGCCAGGGTAGGCAGAGTTCAGCCAATATTTGCCTAGCTGGTCCACACCCATCCTCTCACTTACCTTCACTGAATTCTTATTATTGTGACTTAAAGTGAATAACAGCCTTCTAGCAGAAGGATCTAACGTGTTGCTTTCAACTTAGTTTTCTCTGAAATAAATGCATTTTTTTGTAATTGAATGTCAATATTTTGTAAAGTAGAGATCGTAAACTGAAAAACAGTGAGAAATAGATTTTGATTTCTAACTTTTTGTGTACACTTCCAGGTCATTCAAGCTCTCTGGCAATGGAGACAGACTCTGTAAGAGAACAGTTTAAACAGTTCGTTAAAATCTGCAGTCTTACTTCTGTAACCATTATTTGGCTGTCCTTTTTACAAATGCTGAAAGAGCTTTCCCTACAGTGTCTGATTAATGTCATCCAGATTACCTTGCCAAGAATGTGTTGTCCAAAATGCCTGTTTAGTTTTTAAAGACGGGACTCCACCCTCAGCTTCATTTTAAGTATGTATGGAATGTTTTGATAAGGCATGGTGGTGGTGGTGGTCAGACAAATGGAAATGGTGGGAAGACTAAATGTACGTGGAAAAAAAATAAAATTTAGTATTTTAATAAAGTACTATCGTTTCTTTCTTTATGGGTTGGGGGTAGAGTACATACCGAGCCCAGAAGATAACAGGGCTTTAAGGTTCTCCTAGGAACTGCTCCTGACTATTTTAGCTACTTCTCTTTAGCAAGCACACATCAGTCTCATTTATGTTGTCAACTTTAAAAACAGCCAAGCCCCAATTACACGAGGTTACAGCTGCTGAGCGTATGCCTTGGTGAGAAGACTTAGTGGTGAGCGGGGCTTTATTCTTGTCTGGAGGCGACCACTAATTACATAATTGCATAAATCAGCCCTTCCTGCATCTCGATTTTTGACCTGCTTCATTGCTCTTTGGTTTATGGTTTCACTCTAACAGCTAAGTTTGTAGGGCTTGTGACTCTGCTTGTAAAATGTAATACTTTTGATTTGGGAACCGCTGGCGGTGCTGTTCCTCTGAGGGGCTGCAGTCTCTGAGGTTGTCTCACTTAATGACTGGGCTAAGGGTTTTGTGGAGGGGAGTGTAAACTTGAAGGGTGTGTCTGGGGAGCTCACAAGGAGGGAGATCAGTGTTCCGTGGAGAAATTCCTGGGAATAACTGAGAGCTAATCTCCAGTCTTTGAAGACTGCAAATCCCAGAGGCTCAGATGGGCAGGTAGTCTGCATCAGAGTTCCTCAGATCATTCTCCAAAGCACTCCAGATAATGGTTGTCCACATTCATACTTAATCCTCCTGTTTAAATGGGGCAAAGCATGTTAAATCCTTAACCATCAGCCTTTGGAGGGAATTAATTACCAGAGTAAACGTGCTGTGATAGCTTACTAAGCAGCAATTGTATTTTCACTATGGCTGAGATGACAAAATGGAGCTATTTTCTTTTTGATTACCGCTTACCAATGATAGTACAGCTAATTTAATTTGTTGGACTGTTCTTCGTTGTCATATAAAAATGCCAAGGTGTAAAGATAAGGGTATGTGAAGGGAGGAAAGAGCACAGATACGATGTACCTGGCGTTGTCAACTTGTTCTCAAAGCTCTTGTCTGTCTAAATGCTGTATTACTTAAGGCGCTTGAATGCTCTCTGTGTAGTAACTGTAGTAATGGTATGAAGACCAAAACATTAATAAACGTTTAAACAGTTGTAACAATTAAACTTGATTTAATCTTTGCTATGTGTGAGAATTAATGCAACTGACTTCTTCTTTTCTCAGAAGTCTTACTTGAGAACTGGCAGGTGTTAAAGCAGTTTTTAGCAGGTTGAAAGTTTTTTTTTATCTGTGTGAAGGACTTCCACAATTGTGGTTCTGCAGTAATTTCCTTTGTACCAGATGGCGAAAACAAAACCCAACCCTTTGGATTGTGCTAGCTGGGCATGGGATCCCTCCTAGAGGGTGTTGCAGCAGTTCTAGAAGCAGAATGTATTGTTTTATTTGTAAAAATGTCACTGAAAATTCTTGCTTGCTGTTATAAGAAGAATTTGTACCTGTAGTGGAGTTGATGGATGTGATGGAAACCCACGCAACTCTCTAGAAGCAAACGTTTCCTCTTGGAAAACTAAAGCCAAGCCATGTTGAATGCTAGGGAAGGAAAAACACCGTGCAAATCTAGTGTCAAAGATGCCTTTAAGCTTCCCTGTAGCTGCAGCATGTGAAATGGCAGGGTGTGAGGGTTTATGAAATGCCTCTTTCTGTGGGGTTATGTCAATAGATGATGTCATGTGCACAAGTGAGTGCAAATTTCCCTAGTGAAATAGAGCTGATGGCACCGACAAGCTCAGTTTAGAAAATTGCCCTCCATTTTGGCTGAAACATGAAAATTGTACGGTAATTTTAGTGAGGTTGTCCAGCCAATAAAAAATTCTGAGTATTAAACCTTCTAGAAGAGCCAGGGTTTTTTGTGTCTACAAGTCACTGACCAGAGCAGGACTGTGGGTGCAGCCGTGCTTGACACAAGGATTGCGGCGGGGGAGATGGAACCTAAATAGTTCTAATGGGAAAATGTATTTCTATGCTGTAGCCAAAGTACAGCGTAATGCTGAATCATCAGGCTACCATTAAGCATCTTGAGGCATCTACATCATGGCGTAAAAATGATTATTTTAATTAGCTTGTTGGTTGGCTTACTGTTTTCTGCCAATTTATGGTCTTGCAGCTCCA
Organism: Penelope pileata; assembly: GCA_013396635.1. Taxonomy (NCBI): domain Eukaryota; kingdom Metazoa; phylum Chordata; class Aves; order Galliformes; family Cracidae; genus Penelope; species Penelope pileata. Next base: position 1,486,384 of record WBMW01003919.1, on the reverse strand, counting down.
GCTGTGAGAAGCAGTTGGTGGCTATCTGCTGCCTGTGCCCCACCTGGCTTGTTGCTGCATGGCAGGGTGCCCCAGCCCGCCCAGAGCCAGGCTCTGCCCGTTTCTGCCAGCCGTGTCTCCAAGCACTGCTCCTGTCGGGACTGGCCGCACCATGACTGCTGTGGGGCTGCTGGGCTCTGCAGTCCCGTCCCGTAGGTAGGATGCTGCCAGTTCTTTCAGTTGTTTTGGCTGGAGCCTAGAAAGTTGAATTCAAAAATCTGTTTTAAGCTCAGATTTGAAGAGAAGATACCGAAGGCAAGTTGTGTTGCTGGAGTGGTGTTCTTGACTGCCTGCAGACTGCTTCCCTTAAGCATGTTAATGGCGTGATTGCGATCAAACTAATGTTTTGATAGAAATAACTGGATTCCGTGTTGGGTGCTACGGAATGTATGGCTCTGGTCCTTGAGGGTGGATTGTTTGGGAGTGTAGAGGTGCAGCAAGAGTGAAGAGCAACAGCCTTTTTCATCTACCTTGGCAGAACAACTCTGTGCCTTTACAACAGAGCCAATGTCCCTCTACCTGGCTGTCCCTTCTACTTCTGGTGTTGGCTGCAGCTGCTCCTGACATGTTTTGTCTCCAGGTTGGGTGTCTTCAAGCCTGGACATCTGACATCAGAGGAGGTGATAGAAGGATGCTGTCCTGCAGTGAAACAGCCTTTCTCACCTTCAGCTCTTGGTCTGTCTTATGTTGCTCAAGAAAAATGCTCGTGGTTTCCTTGACTCTGTCTTGGGTTTCTGCTTGCTCCTGTAAAATTAAGTATCCAAAATGGAGTGTGGACATCTCAGATCTGAAGAACTACAACCAGCACAGGGCTCTGTTTTGCCTGCATTCGGCACCAGTTGCAGCCTTTGGGGAGGCCCAGCTCCGGCATGGCTGGCAGGAGGCTGGAGGGGAGCGTGTGTGGGCTGAGGTAATGGAAAACACGGCCAGGATGGGTGGTGGTTCTGGGCTCCTGGCCACCCAGACAGTCCCTCGGGGCGATGTTCATGCTGGAACACGCTCTGTCCTCCCCTCCTCTGGTAATCTTACCAGATGCCCCAGGCCATGTCCTGTCCTTCCAACAGGCCATTACTGACTGGCAGCCAACCTCTCCCTACTTACCCTTCCCTCATTCCCTGTAGCGCAAGGAGATGGATCGCTATTCCTCATACTGTTTCTCCAAAGAAGGATTGAAGACTGGATCCTACTCGTGAAATGTCATAGATGAAGCTGCAAATGAATTTGGTGGTTTGGAGCTCAGCGTTCAGTGGAGTGCCTTTATTCCCTGGCTCAGCCTAACGGACAGCAGGTCCTGGCAGGCAGCAGCGCGTGCAGTGGGTTGTGTTGAGTGAGGTTGGAGGTTTTCTGATCTGGTATTCATTAGGGGTTGCTCTGAGCCCTGACTGATCTGATTGAAGGGGGAGCAGAGTGTGTGTGGCTGGGCACAGGAGGAGGGATGTGGGTCTGAGGCGTGCCTCACCCGCTCTGAGACTGCGGGGGGAATCCTGTCCTGTACCTGCTNAAAAGGAGTGTCAAGCTAGGTTGTCAATTCGTCTTGTTTTTTTTTGTTTTTTGTTTTTTTTTTTTTTTTTTTTTTTTTATCCCACATTTATGCTTTTGGAAGCAATTCTGTGTTGTGTTGGATCAGCTCTTCGGTGGCTGGCTGTTGGTTCTCTGTCATGCAAGTGGCTCTTTTAAGAGGGAGTTTAAGCTCTTCATTTGGACCAAATCAGGCAATCAAAAGTATATTACATCTTAATTAAGATGTTATGGAAGTGTCTGTGGAGACTGCTTAATGCTCCTAACTGTGTCCATGGGCTGTGGTCAGTTGTTCTGGGATGAACGTTGTGGTTCCTGCTTTCTTCAGAAACTTTCTTCTCTGCTTGCGCCACATCCATGAGCTCTTCCAAACCGAACCAGAAGAGAAAAGGGTCCTAAGAGAAAACCAAGAATGAGAAAGGGTGATGAATTAATGAGAAAATGCATTTGAGGGTCAAATGTGAGAACAGGAGGAATGGAGAGCCTGTGTGGGGTGCTGACCAAGGGCTCAAGCAGCAGTGCCTGCTGCTTCCAGAGGTGTCCTGGGGCAGCGGCGTGCTGCCTGCGGCTCACCCAGCCGAGGGGGTGGAACTGGGTGTGATCCAAAAGCAAACTGCAGGAGGAGGTAGGAGAGGCTCTTCTTTCATTTTACTCCATACATTTGTCCCTAATCACAGACCATCCTGGGTTGGAAGGGCCCTGTGAGGATCCCCTGGGAGGAGTCCAACCCCTGGCTCCACGCAGCACCCCCCAACCCAATGGCTGACAGCAGCGTCCCAGCGCTCCCTCAGCTCTGGCACCTGGGGCTGTGGCACTGCCCTGGGCAGCAGTGCCATGCCCACCCCTCCGGGCAGGGCCTTTCCCTAACCCCCACCTGACCCTCCTCTGACACAGCTCCATGCTGTTCCCTCGAGCAATGTCACCATCCCCAGAGCAGAGCTCAGCGCTGCCCCTCTGCTCCCTGTGAGGGGGCTGCAGGCTGCCATGGGGCCTCCCCTCAGCCTCCTCTGCTCTGGGCTGAGCACACCAAGGGCCATCAGCCGCTCCTCGTATGCCATGCCCTCCAGACCCTTCACCACCTTTGTAGCCCTCCTTCCGACACTCTGTAATAGTTTTATGTCCTTATATTGTGGCACCCAAACCCGCACCCAGTGCTGGAGGTGAGGCCGCATGGGCAGCATGGAGTGGGACGGTCCCTGCCCTGGCTCGGCAGCGCTGGGCCTGGCGCACCCCAGGGCACGGCTGGGCCTGGTAACGGTGGTGTTTTCCACGAGCATCTCTGCTGGGAGACCTACAGTGACACGAGCTGTGCTGTGTATGTGCAGCAATAGCATATGTCATCCCAGAGCTGCTCTGAGTACTGCTCCCCAAAGTGCCTGCTGTGTAAGCTGCTCTGTTCTGTGTGTGGTGGGGGTCTGTAAGGACATACCTGAAAGTGCAGGAAAGAGAGTTAAGGGGCTGGGGATGGAGCCCTACACGCCAGGAGTGTCCTTACTGTCAAGTGGGAAGTGTTCTCTGTTAGTTACTAGGCTGTGGTTGTCTGATAGCCCACAAATCTACAGGGGGATGTGGAGGCACCGCTTTGGAAATGAAGGAAGCTGGTGATGCTGGTGGACAGCGGGGTCTGTGCTGGCTGTGACCTGAAAGCGGGGAGGGGGTCCTGGCTGGGCTGCTTGGCTTCACTGCTCCCACAACAGCTTCGTGCGTTTCTCCACCCACCTTGATTTATCAGAGCTAAGAACAGCAGTCAGATTTCTTTGTGCTGTCTTTGCCCACACGTGGATTGAAGCTGGCCTGCTCAGCCCGTGCCAGCAGCACAGCTGAGGGCAGTGCCGTGCCATGGAGTCACTGTGGTGGAGAAGGGGACCGAGCCCGTGTGATCTCCAGAGACCACAGCAGGATGGGGGATTTGGGCTTCCTTTGTCACAAGCCCGGTGCTGCTGCAGGAATCTGTTCCCATTCCATGCTGCGTGGCCACAGCATGGCGGAGCAGCCCCGAGCGCAGCAGGGACCAGAGCCTTCCCTGCAGCAGGGCTGGAGAGCTGCAGAGGTAACGCCTCGCAGGAGCGGGGCCTCCGCTGGGACTCTGCAGAGCCGTGGCTGATTTTCTAGAAAAAGGTCGTGCAAAGACGATGACTGTTGTATTTTTCAAGTTCTGGCTCTGAAGCCTGGTGTAGCCCACTGTGGTCTTCAGCAGAAATGTACTTTTCTGCTCTTCTGTTTGACCTCTTTTGAGAGGTATTGGCCTGAGACAGATACCTGCAAGGAAGAATACATCTTTCCCAACTTTATTTTGCAAAGCTGAGAAGAGGCTCTGACGGGACACAAGATGTGGCATCCGCTTGGTCCCTGGGGGGGTGACCCAGAACCTGAGGCTGCGGTTATTGGTGCGGGCTGCTGTGCTGCTGTGCCAGGAGGTGTACGAAGCCCAACACACAGCCAGCAGCCTGCCCCCCACAGCGGCCCCAGCAGGAGCATGCCCAGGGCTGTCCCTGCAGCTGCTCCCCTCCAGGACAAGCAGCTGAGGCTGCTTCCATGCGAACACCTGGGAGATCTGAGAGATGCTGAGCCAGCAGCCTTCACCCCGGGTCTGTGTGTGGACTCCCTGCCGCTTTGTGCACACCCACAAAGTGAATTTGTCTTCTCTATCCTGAAGCCCAGCATGAGGTGCTCCAAGGTCACTTCAAATGGCACCAGCCGTGTCCTGGAGGTGGCACGTGGCAGCCGTGGGGCTGTGTGTGGCTGTGCAGCCTCCACGTCCTGCCCACGAGACGTGGGGCAGTGGGCAGCAGCCTGTGCCGGTGGCAGGGGCAGGGACCGGTCCTTGCGGGGAGCAGGCAGCTCCGCAGGCTGGGGTGGGGATGGGGACTTGCTGGAGACAGCTTAATTCAGGAGACTTCAGTTAAAGAGGTTTATGTTTAAGAGCTGTTGAGCTGAAAAGCTCCGAGTTAAGGAAATATTAAGTTTTGAAGCTTAACAGCTAGCAATTTTTTTTAGGGAAAAATGAAACCATGGAGGAATATAAATCCAAGGAGCCAAGCCCTAGGATTTAGCACAGTGCAAAGGCTGGGATTTCCCACCGGTTTGTGCAGGGCTGTCTGCAGAGGTTTGTCTGTTCCTGCCCCCTCCAGAAGCACTTGGGCAGCTGCTGTGTTTTTGGGTGGTGGCAGCAGAGACAGCCCATGGGGCAGCGATGCTGCTGTGCCTCCATGCCCGAGGAGCCCAGGAGGCCTTTGGGAACAGCCTCACAGCTCTCCTTCCATGATGGTCCATGGGTTTCATCACCCAGGATCCATGCAGAGACCATCCCCTCTCCAGCTGGGCCCCAGCAGCTCTGATGCAGCCAACACTGCTCCTTGCTGGAAGGGGGGGTCCTGCCACACCTGGGAGCAGGGCTGCGGGTCTCTGGGTCCAGTGAATGAGGCAGGGGGTGGCTGGGTCCTGGGGGCAGTGTGGGGCATCACGGAGTGCTGCCGGAAGCAAGGAACTCGCGCTGTGGGCTGTGCCTCAGTCCAACATCATGCCTTCTCCATGGAAGGCTTAGTGATGTTCTTAAAAAAACAGCAAAAAGCTCTGCACGAAGCAGTGCTGTGCCAATGCTTGGAGAACAGATGTCAGTGCGGTCCTTGCTGTTGGTTTTGAGTTGCTGTCCGTCCAACTTGAGCAGCCCTGCAGCTGGAATCAGAGCAGTGTAACAAGGAGAGCCACAACGGTGGTCACGGGGGTGAGTGCTGTGTGCCCGTAGGGTGAGCATCCTTGGTGGGCTTTGGTGGCACAGCACCGAGGTCACCGTGTGCCACGTGGTGGTGGGCTCTGCTGGGGCTCCAGCCGTGCTGCCCTCTGCCAGCACCTGCACGGTCCATGGGAGCCCTGAGCACCCATCCCATGTGGCTGCCTGCAGGATTCTGTGCCATGGATGCATTTTGCTTAGAAAGTACAGCATGGCCTGTAAACCTAATCTATGTCCAAACCCCGGCGTGGCTGCGTGCTTTGGGCTTCCAGGCTTCGGCCGCCAGCTGAAGCTGCACCCTGCCTGTGCCCGCTCTGCCTTTGCCCATCCTGCAGCGCTGTGGTTGAGCTCCACGGTGCTGAAGCTCTGGTCCTGTCCTCCCGAGCACCAATCTGGGGTTGTTTTGGGCTCTTCTGGCAGATGGCAGTACGTGCACGGTGTCCCCTGGCCCATCTGCATGGCGGAAGTTTCTAAATCCTTTATCACCCTGGGATGGAGTTGGCTTTTGTGTGCACGCTGGGTACAGACAGAATTGCAGCCCTTCTGGAAGGTGTCCTTCCTCTTACGGGGGCTTCCAGCCTGAAAATCCCCCGTAAGCTGAACTTCAGCACGAGTCACTCATTGACTTGAGCAAGGATCCAGAATCTGATGGAGCGGAACCAGTGTGGGGCTGAGCTGTGCCGCCCAACCTGCGCTGGGCCGGGGCTGTTCCTGTCCTTCAGCTCCCAGCAGCCGCTGGTAATGCAAAGCAGCTGCTGGGTGAGGAGGGTGAAGGTTGGGGATGGGAAAACACGGCCAAGGAATCCCCATTTCTGTATGGTGGGCACGCTGCTTTCTGTCCTCGTGAATGGAGGAAAATGTGATGCTTTCAATGGATCCCACTGCTTCAGGCACAGCTCTGGGATGTGGCAGAGGGGGAGGTGGCTTCAGCCGAGGATGGATCCCTTGATGCAGAGCCATGGGGTGCATGCTGGTGTGTCACCCATCTGCGGGACTGGGGGACCTCTTCCAGACCTTCTCCCAGGGCTCTGGGCTCTGTGGAGCTGTGTCCCCTGGGCAGCCCCTGATGTCGGGGATGTGCCCTGCACCAGGCTCTGTGATTCCATTGTGTTTGCAGCGCTGTGTTTGTGCCCTCAGTAGAGTCAGAGGGGAAAATAAATACCTTGGGGGGCCCGAAGCAGTGGGGGGGGTGCCTGCTCACACCATGGGGCTGGACTGGGAGAGCTCAGGCTGATTTTCTGGTTGCTCGGAGTTCTGGGGGGGGGATCTGGGCTGGAGCAATTGAAGCTCAGGTGCGGTACAGGGGCTGTGAGTACCTCTGAGTTAAAGAGAAAGCGGGGAATGTGCTGAGCCTTTTCCCCACGCAGCTCAGAGGGTGTTGCAGAAGCCGCTTTGTCACTGCTTTCAGACTTCTTCGTGTTCTCTGCGGCTGCTGGGCCTGAGCTGAGGGCTGAGGAGCAGCGCAGTGCAGTGCCCGGAGGGGCCGCGGGGATGCTGCGGGGATGGGGACACTGCAGAGAGCGCGGGCGCAGCCGTCCCGCGGGGCTGCGCGCTGCCACCGAGCTGGGAGAGCTGGCGGCTGGGAGCTGCGGTTCTGTGCTCGCTTCATAAGGTGTTAACTGACGCTCGGCTCTCTTCTGAGAGCTGGGATATGCCGGGGGTTAATGGCTCCTGGCGTTGTGTCTGTGACAAACGAGCTCTCGGGGACGGGCAGGCCGTCACCGCGCACTCCCAACGTGTGACTTTTTTCATTTATACGGAAAAAAAAAAATTAATAATAATAAAAAAGCAAGCGAGCAGAAAGGCGTGGAGGGCCCTGCGCCGTGCCCCGGCCGCGCGGTGCCGTGCGCGGCTGCGGTGGCGCGGAGCGGCCGCTGGAGGGCAGGCGGGCAGCGCGGAGCGGAGCGGGCGGGCAG